>BSBK01013760.1:2500-67719 GCA_027943335.1 Chamaecyparis obtusa | reverse complement strand
ATGTATATGTATATGTATAGAGTATATGTATATGTATATGATATGTATATGTATATGTATATGTATATGTATATGTATAATGTATATGTATATGTATATGTATATGTATATGTATATGTATATGTATATGTATATGTATATATATGTATATGTATATATATATGTTTTTATACATATACATATATAGATCTATACATACACACACACACACACACACACACACACACACACACACACACACACACACACACACATATATATATATATATATAGACATATATATATATACATATATAGACATATATATATACATATATAGACATATATATATACATATATAGACATATATATATACATATATAGACATATATATATATATATACATATATAGACATATATATATATATACATATATAGACATATATATATATACATATATAGACATATATATATACATATATAGACATATATATATACATATATAGACATATATATATACATATATAGACATATATATATATATATATATATATATATATATATATATATATATATATATATATATATATATATAGACATATATATATGTCTATATATATATATATATGTATGTATGTATAATATGTATGTATGTATGTATATATGTAGTGTATATGTATATATGTATATGTATATATATATAGAGAGAGAGAGATAGATATATATATATATATATATATATATAGTATATATATATATATATTATATATATATATATATAATATATATATATATATATATATATATCTATATATATATATATTTATATATGTCTATATATATATATATATATATTGTATATATGTATATATGTATGTATATATATATGTGTGTGTATATGTATATATGTATATATGTCTATATATATATGTTTATGTATATGTATATGTATATGTATATGTATATGTATATGTTATATGTATATGTATATGTATATGTATATGTATATGTATATGTATATGTATATGTATATATACATATACATATACATATACATATACATATACATATACATATACATATACATATATATATATATAGATATACATATACATATACATATATATTATATGTATATGTATATGTATATATAATAATTAGGTTTAATGTTGTACAAAAAAAATAGTATATATATAATTCTAAATTAGAAATTATTAAAATTATTTGAAACCGGGTAAGAGTTAGGGTTAGTAGGACATTTAACATTATGACTTAGGGTTCGGGTAAGAGTTACGGTTAGGGTTATAGATAGGGTGAGACTTAGGGTTAGTAAGATATTTTATGGTATGAGTTAGGGTTTGAGATAGGGTTAGGGTTACGGTTAGGGATAGGGTGAGAGTTAGTGTAACATTAAGGTTTTAGATTACGGTAAGGGAATAGGATTAGGGTTACATTTTAGGAATTGTAATGTTTATGTATATATATAGTTATAAATAATAAATTATTAAAATTATTTGAAATGGGGTAAGAGTTAGGGTTTTGTAGGTCATTTTATGTTATGACATAGGGTTCACATAAGAGTTATTGGTAGGGTTAGGGTTATCGATACGGTGATAGTTCATGTTAATAGGATATGTAACATTATGATTTATGCAAAAAAGTAAGAGTATGTTACATTTAGGGTTATAGTTACAATTAGAGTTATAAATAGTATTATATTTAGTTATTTCATGAAGGTTAATCATGGGTTAATGATGTGATGCGCAGTGTTAGGGTTTATTAGGTCATTTTATGTTATGACTTAGGGTTCAAGTAATAGTTAGTGGTAGGGTTAGGGTTATCAATAGGGCGAGAGTTCGGGCAAATAGGATATTTAACATTACAATTTATAGTTGTAGTAAGAGTACATTACAGTTAGGGTTAGGGTTATGATTAGAGTTATGATTAGTATTATATTTAGTTATTTCATGAGGGTTAATCGTGGGTTAATTATGTGATGCACAATGTTAAGTTTGGATTAGTATTATGGTTAAAATAAAAAAATAGTATTTATATCTTAAAATGATAAATTATTATAATAAGTTGACATCGGATAAGAGTTAGGGTTTAGTAGGTCATTTTATGTTATGACTTAGGGTTCAAGTAAGAGTTAGTGGTAGGGTTAGGGTTATCAATACGGTGAGAGTTCAGGTTAATAGGATATTTAACATTACGATTTATGCTTGAAGTAAGAGTACGTTACAGTTAGGGTTATGGTTATGATTAGAGTTATGATTAGTATTATATTTAGTTATTTCATGAGGGTTAATCATGGGTTAATGATGTGATGCACAATGTTAAGTTTGGATTACTATTAGGGTTAGAATAAAAAATAGTATTTATATGTTAAAATGATAAATTATTATAATAAGTTGACATCCGATAAGAGTTAGGGTTTAGTAGGTCATTTTATGTTATGACTTAGGGTTCAAGTAAGAGTTAGTAGTAGGGTTAGGGTTATCAATACGGTGAGAGTTCACGTTAATAGGATATTTAACATTATGATTTATGCTTGAAGTAAGAGTACATTACAGTTAGGGTTAAGGTTATGATTAGAGTTCTTATTAGTATTATATTTAGTTATTTCATTAGGGTTAATCATGGGTTAATAATGTAATGCACAATGTTAAGTTTGGATTAGTATTAGGGTTAAAATAAAAAATAGTATATACATTTTAAAATGATGAATAATTATAATAAGTTGAGGAAAAAATATATATTCACTATCTTGTTCGTGAAACTTACAAACAAAGATGAAAGGGGAAATAGAAGACCCACTACAACCATTAGATATTTAAGAAGTATGAAAGGTAAGATAATTTTTAGGGTTAGGGTTATGATAAGAGTTATGATTAGTATTATATCTAGTTATTTCATGAGGGTTAATCATGGGGTAATGATGTGATGCACAACGTTAAGTTTGGATTAGTATTAGGGTTAAAATAAAAAAATAGTATACATATTTTAAAATGATAAGTGATTATAATAAGTTGACATCGGATAAGAGTTAGAGTTTAGTAGGTCATTTTATGTTATGACTTAGGGTTCAAGTAAGAGTTAGTGGGAGGGTTAGGGTTATCGATAAGGCAAGAGTTCAGGTTCATAGGATATTTAACATTATGATTTATACTTGAAGTAAGAGTACGTTACAATTAGGGTTAGGGTTATGATTAGAGTTATGATTAGTATTACATTTAGTTATTTCATGAGGGTTAATGATGTGATGCATAATGTTAAGTTTGGATTAGTATTAGGGTTAAAATAAAAAAATACTATATATATTTTAAAATGATAACTTATTATAATAAGTTGACATAGGATAAGAGTTAGGGTTTAGTAGGGCATTTTATGTTATGATTTAGGGATTGAGTAAGTTTTAGTGGCAAGGTTAGGGTTATCGATAGGGTGAGAATTTAGGTTAATAGGATATTTAACATTATGATTTATGCTTGAAGTAAGAGTACGTTATAGTTAGGGTTAGGGTTATGATTAGAGTTATGATTAGTATTATATCTAGTTATTTCATGAGGGTTAATCATGGGTTAATGATGTGATGCACAATGTTAAGTTTGGATTTGTATTAGGGTTAAAATAGAAATCAGTGTATATATATTTTAAAATGATAAATTATTATAATAAATTGACATCAGATCAGAGTTAGGGTTTAGTAACTCATTTTATGTTATGACATAGGGTTCAAGTAAGAGTTAGTGGTAGGGTTAGGGTTATCGATAGGGTGAGAGTTCAAGTTAATAGGATATTTAACATTATGATTTATGCTTGAAGTAAGAGTACGTTATAGTTAGGGTTAGGGTTATGATTAGAGTTATGATTAGTATTATATCTTGTTATTTCATGAGGTTTAATCATGGGTTAATGATGTGATGCACAATGTTAAGTTTGGATTAGTATTAGGATTAAAATCAAAATTAGTGTATATATATTTTAAAATGATAAATTATTATAATAAGTTGACATCGGATTAGAGTGAGGGTTTAGTAGGTCATTTTATGTTATTTCTTAGGGTTCAAGTAAGAGTTAGTGGTACGGTTAGGGTTATCGATAGGGCGAGAGTTTAGGTTAATAGGATATTTAACATTGTGATTTATGCTTGAAGTAAGAGTACATTATAGTTAGGGTTAGGCTTACGATTAGAGTTATGATTAGTATTAGATTAAGTTATTTCATGAGTGTTAATCGTGGGTTAATGATGTGATGCACAATGTTAAGTTTGGATTAGTATTAGGGTTAAAATAAAAAAATAGTATATACATTTTAAAATGATAAATTATTATAATAATTTGACATCGAATAAGAGTTAGGGTTGAAATAAAAAAATAGTATATATATTTTAAAATGATTAATTATTATA
The DNA here is from genome assembly GCA_027943335.1 of Chamaecyparis obtusa. Lineage (NCBI taxonomy): Eukaryota > Viridiplantae > Streptophyta > Pinopsida > Cupressales > Cupressaceae > Chamaecyparis > Chamaecyparis obtusa. The sequence continues at coordinate 63,329 of BSBK01013760.1, read as the reverse complement.
ATAAGTTGACATCTAATAAGAGTTAGGGTTTAGTAGGTCTTTTTGTGTTATTCATGTACTACTAATTTTGGACATGCACCTCTCACATTAAAGGTAAACATTAAGGTAAGGGATTAGGGTTACCATTGTACGTGAAGGGCTAGGATAAATTAATTTCATAATTATCATTAGAATCAGATATAATCTTATAGTTTTATTTTAGTTTCCATTGAAGATTAACTTTTAATAGTTTATTTAATATAGTTAAAGGTATTGGTATAGTTTTTGAACATTGTTTGGGGTTAGGTTAGAAATAGTAATGAATCAGATGTCCTATATATTTATTTCCTCACATTTAATCAGTGCATTCATTAAACAAATAAATATTAGAAATACAAAGATGAACAAAGCATGTTGCAAAATGTTGGAAGTATAGTGGTAACCATCATGGGAGTAGGAAAAAATATATATTCACTATCTTGTTCATGAAACTTACAAACAAAGATGAAAGGGGAAATAGAAGACCCACTACAACCATTAGATATTTAAGAAGTATGAAAGATAAGATTAGAATGATCTAAATCAATAACATTTCTCCATAATGATGGAAGTACATCACATATTCTTCAACAATAAAGTTGGTATCATGACCTTTATTTGTACAATGATCACGGTATACTTCTTTCATCATTGATGGAAACACATCCACTTTTGTAGATGTCTCGTGTAAAACTTTCGAAACATCTTCCATTTGCTTTATATCTAGTTCATCAACATAGTCAACTGATAACACTGCATTCTCCATAGCTTCGATTATAGTTACACACGACTCTTGAATGATTTGCGTACACTTGTCAAATTCAATCTCAAAAACATGGTTTGAGCCCACTGAACCAAAGGAGCTTATAACCATGATGTTGGAATCTCTGTCAGAGGCAACCATAGGTGGAATGGTATCCTGTAAAGTTTTAAACAAACATCAATATATATAATTAATCATAATAACCATTTTGCATTACCATTTCAAACTTTAGATGCTACCTATAATGGAATAGTACATATGATTTTATGGAATTTTTTTATATTCAAATTAAGAAGAAGTTGGGTTCACAAACATGATATAAAATATATTAATGATACATATTTAAACAAAAGAGAACACAAATTTTAAATATGTTGAGAGATATATGTCATAATTTCATCAATATGAAATTATTTGTGGGAAACTTGTTAACACGAATTGGATAAGGGCTTTGATTATAATCATGGTTACGAAGAGAATTAGGGTTAGGGTTATGAAGAGAATTAGGGTTAGAGTTAGGGTTTTGATTATAATTACAATATATAGGATAAGGGTGTAATTTGGCAAAAGGGTCTAATTTGCAATTAGGATAATGATAAATTATTAAGATTTATTTAAATAATCTATTTACGCATTGTAGAGAGCTGATTTGTAGGCAACTTTCATCAATTTCAAACAGGTAAATAGATTTTGTTTTATATTGCATTTAATTTAATGTTATTTTATATAGTTTGATAGTAATTTATTTTAATATTGCAATTAATCATTATAAGCTATTTTATTAGATCTAACAATATTAAATTTAATCTAATTTTAATATTGTTAGATCTAATAATATTACATTATGGATGGCAAAGCCGCCATATTGTAATATTATAGATTAATATTATTTTTTAGTATTTTAAATAATCTTTTTATTTAATATAGTTATTACATTCACTTTAAATAATTTGTTTATATATTTAAATAATATGTTTACATTGTGGATGGCCATGCCACCATAGTCTAATATTTGCTTTTTGTATAAATTTAATTTTGAATATTACCTTTGTTAGATATAGATTTTTTATTTAACTATTGCAATTAATCATTATAAGCTATTTGATTTAAATGTTAGAAATAGGATTTACATTAATTATATTTTATTTTTGTGAAAATTTAGGAGATTTCCATTTACAATATTACCTTTAGAATGTTACATTTAGATTTCAATTCCTAATTATATTTTAAAACTTAATTTATTAGTATTTTAATACTTACTTTGAAATGTTAAAATTACATTTATTTTAATAGGATTTTAATAATTAAAATTGTAATTACTAATTTTTTAATGTTACACATTAGGATTTAGATTAATTATGTAAATTTAGGACATTTCCATTTCGAATATTACCTTGATTTGATTTATTTGCTTTAAATATTGTAACAATTAATAATTATAATTTATTTGATTTAAATATTAGAAATAGGATTTACATTAATTATATTTTGTTTTTGTATAAATTTAGGAGATTTCCATTTACAATATTAATTATATTTTCTTTGATAACATGCATTTTCTTAATGGTTACTATCCTTTATGCAACATTTCTTTAGTTTCAAAAATCAAATTCATTATCATGTTTCATTATGATATAAATACTGTTAATAATTTCCATGCAGCTTACCAAGATGTTAGACAAATTGCGTTTATCATGGGTTTCTAGTTGGTTGGAGGAATTTCACCTGTGTCTTCCATGCAATGTTGTCCTTCGTATAGAGGAGATGAGTGTTCGTTATTGGCTAAGGGATAGAATGGTCAATTGAATTAAAAACAATGGACCAAGGAACACTCAAATTAAATTTTATAACTATGCTGTATACTTCAACTTTTATTACAAAACAAAGGTGCAGATGAACTTAGAAGTGAAGTTTCACCACCTACAAATTGAGATTGTTGATTTATGTGGATGGTTAGATGCTTTGTACCATGAGATTCGTGATCTTTATCTTGCAAGATGCATTTTTAAAATCACGATAAGGCCAACAGTAAATTTCAAGAAGCACACTATCTCTGATGAACTCAGTCTAAAGTTTATGAAATTTCTTAAAGGAGAATCTAAAATTAGCTATCACAAGGGCCCACTCGAAGAATGGTTGATTGGGTTAGCAAGCATGATATAAAAGTTAATATTTAAATATCTATCTATCTATATATATATATATATATATATATATATATATATATATATATATATATATATAAAATAAGCGGAGAGATATCCTTCTCGAGGTGCCTATTGCACTGAGAGATATTATGAAAATATGTGCCTTGAGAAGGATATCTCTCAGCTTATTATATATAATTAGGACAATGATAAATTGTATAGATTTATTATTATGATTAGGGTTAGGGCTTTGATTATAATCATGGTTACGAAGAGAATTAGGGTTAGGGTTAGGGTTTCGATTATAATTCCAATAAATAGGATAAGGGCCTAATTTGCAATTAGAATAATGATAAATTGTTTAGATTTATTATTATGATTAGGGTTAGGGCTTTGATTATAATCATGGTTATGAAGAGAATTAGGGTTAGGGTTATGAAGAGAATTAGGGTTAGAGTTAGGGTTTTGATTATAATTACAATATATAGGATAAGGGTGTAATTTGGGAAAAGGGTCTAATTTGCAATTAGGATAATGATAAATTGTTTAGATTTATTATTATGATTAGGGTTAGGGCCTTGACTATAATCATGGTTACAAAGAGAATTAGGATTAGGGTTAGGGTTTTGATTATAATTACAATATATAGGACAAGGGTGTAATTTGGGAAAAGGGTCTAAATTGCAATTAGGATAACGATAAATTATATAGTTTCTAGATTATCCATTATATTGTCAAACAATTAGTACACATTGGAGCAATACTGAAGATAATTCATGAACATCATGTGATAATTAAATACTTAATATTTATTGAAACACAATTTGACATAATGAATCACAATAATTAATAATTTATTACTTAATAGTCATTCCAAAATTGGATAAAATAAAAAATACAATTGTTTAAAATTTTGTAAACACATTGACCAATAATATGCAGAATACTTTCACTTTTTTAACCATGGATGCACTGGTAATATCTCCACATTTCCAAGAAGAATTTTACGAACTTTAATTGATAGAGTAGACTTCACGGCAAATAAGGTAGGCACCCCATAATATGTGTGCAACAACCTGAAAGGTGGAATGACTTGGTGTACTATGAAAGTGATGGTGTAATCAAACTTAAGAGTAGCAATCAACCATTCTTCGAATGGGCCCTTGTGATAGCTAATTTTAGATTCTCCTTTAAGAAATTTCATAAACTTTAGACTGAGTTCATCAGAGATAGTGTGCTTCCTGAAATTTACTATTGGCCTTATCATGATTTTAAAAATGCATCCTGCAAGATAAAGATCACGAATCTCATGGTACAAAGCATTTGACCATCCACATAAATCAACAATCTCAATTTGTAGGTGGTGAAACTTCACATCTAAGTTCATCTGCACCTTCATTCTATAATAAAAGTTGAAGTATACAACATAGTTATAAAATTTAATTTGAGTGTTCCTGGGTCCATTGTTTTTAATTCGATTGACCATTCTATCCCTTAGCCAATAACAAACACTCATCTCCTCTATACAAAGGACAACATTGCATGGAAGACACGGGTGAAATTCCTCCAACCAACTAGAAACCCATGATAAATGCAATTTGTCTAACATCTTGGTAAGCTGCATGGAAATTATTAACAGTATTTATATCATAATGAAACATGATAATGAATTTAATTTTTGAAACTAAAGAAATGTTGCATAAAGGATAGTAACCATTAACAAAATGCATGTTATAAAAGAAAATATAATTAATATTGTAAATGGAAATCTCGTAAATTTATACAAAAACAAAATATAATTAATGTAAATCCTATTTCTAATATTTAAATCAAATAAATTATAATTATTAATTGTTACAATATTAAAATCAAATAAATCAAATCAAGGTAATATTTGAAATGGAAATGTCCTAAATTTACATAATTAATCTAAATCCTAATGTGTAACATTAAAAAATTAGTAATTGCAATTTTAATTATTAAAATCCTATTAAAATAAATGTAATTTTAACATTTCAAAGTAAGTATTAAAATACTAATAAATTAAGTTTTAAAATATAATTAGGAATTGAAATCTAAATGTAACATTCTAAAGGTAATATTGTAAATGGAAATCTCCTAAATTTTCACAAAAATAAAGTATAATTAATGTAAATCCTATTTCTAACATTTAAATCAAATAGCTTATAATGATTAATTGCAATAGTTAAATAAAAAATCTATATCTAACAAAGGTAATATTCAAACTTAAATTTATACAAAAAGGAAATATTAGACTATGGCAGCATTGCCATCCACAATGGAAACATATTATTTAAATATATAAACAAATTATCTAAAGTGAATGTAATAACTATATTAAATAAAAAGATTATCTAAAATACTAAAAAATAATATTAATCTATAATATTACAATATGGCGGCTTTGCCATCCATAATGTAAAATTATTAGATGTAACAATATTAAAATTAGATTAAATTTAATATTGTTAGTGTTATACACTAAGTTTGCACCCTTGTTTCAACCTCTCTTGGTCTTGATAACCTAGTATAACATGGGAATCATCTCTAGGTGTGGGACCTATGCTAACTGAGATGAGACCTCCAGGTTCTAGGCTGGTTCCTCTTGGATAATCACCTTAATTTTGTTTTAGACATGAAAGTAAAATTTTGAGGGAAAGGGATAGAAGGAATGCTTGGAAAGGGAAATGACTGAAAGCAAACTACCTACTAGGTGATACAATAAAATTAGGTTATGAATTGCAGCATAGAGGGATAGAATCAATGAAAGGCTTAGGTCTAGTAGGTCACAACTTACTAAATAGGCTAGCACAAGTGTTTCATAGGAGGGCCTAAACATAAGACACAACCTATGACCTGCAAGTAGACATTCACTTCTGCAACTCGGTGTAGGATTGAGACAAGATTGTTAAGGGGGCTGAAGTATACCCACAAAAACATCTAAATTAGATCAAACATAATAACACACACAATTATAGAAAGTAAGAGGGATCAGGAACCCTAAGTTGTCACTAAATCATGCATAAAATTCAATTTAATAAGAGAGAACTCAGAGAAGGAAGCATAGCGACATGAAGAATTGTCACAAAATACCTCTGCAATGTTTGAATTATCAATGAAAGAATACAACTATAGAAGCCAGAGGGCATAGAAAATGCCATAGATAACTCTTAAGAAAGATGAATTTCTTTTTACAATTGTCTAACTCCTTGAGCACTAAGGCTCCAAAAAGAACTATATAAATCTCCTATTTGGCACATAGGCTGGAGTCAAAACCTAATTAGGGTTACATATGTTTGACATAAAATAATAGCCAACCCTAACTGTAACAAATCTGATCATAAATGTATCTCTGCAACATCATTGTTGATCATATATTTGTGTTTACGTGCCCATCCCTGTACCTCATTTGTCTATGGAGAAGCAACCTAGATTCATCTACCTTCCTGCACAAAGTCTCACCATAAATGCTCAAATTGGTACTCTTAGAAAGCAAGAAACAACCTATGATGGCTGCGCAGGTCTTCACATCATTTTCCCCAACTACAACTATCCTAAGAACATCAATTTCATCTACCAATTTTGTCACAATTGACTACTAGATCAAAAACCCTAGCCAAAAGCCTACAGGAATATATTTGAATATAAATAATAATGGCTAATAGGTGGTACCATACTTTTCCTCCATCGACGGTCATCATTTAAATCTCAATATTATTTTAAAACACGACCATCAAATCTTCCTTTTTTTACCCGGGCACCATTTGACTGCAGAATTAACCTCGAGTCCACCTTGGGTTACCTTTTCTCATTGGTCGTAGGACTGCTAATTGTTTTAACTGACTCTGGTTAAGTCTAGTGAACAAAAGACAAACCTTTAGTCACTAATTCACAAAACCCTACTAACCCTGGGCCTGTTTTCCACTTGGCAATCTTTCATTCACCCCGACTGTCTCATCACCAAACACCTTGGTAGGCTCTGACAACAGACCCACTGCAGCATTGATTCCCATCCAACGGTGGGCGCATGATCTCATGGCCACCGAATATTGCTTCAGATCATGTGCCATCCACTGATCCCTTTAGAACTAGGACCCCACGACACATCAAATCCTCTGACAAATCCCTGTCATCACATAGCAACCAATCAAATGTAAGCATGTCAGCGCCAGGTAGCACATTGGACCCACGACCTAGAGATTCTCATCAGACGGTTGTCGCATGATCTCATAGGGTCAGAAGACTCTATGAGATCATATGACCACCATAGATCTTAGCCTTTTTGACACATCCGCAGACCTTCTAACATGGTTCCACTGATAGATCCAAGCTATCATCTGGCCAACCAATAATGAACGAGCACGTCAGAAACCGTGAACCCACCTGATAGAGCCTAGAGATAAAGTAAGATCAACGGCGGGCGCATGACCTCATGTGTTAGAAAAGCCCCTTCAGATCATGTGCCAGCTGTTAGATCATCGTCGAATGACAACTGCCAGGCCCTCACTGACATGGCATCGAATCACAAGTCTTTAATAATCAAAGGTGTACAACTTGGACAACATGGCCGGACCCACTAACAACCAAACTCTGTAGATAGGAAGATCGACAGTCATCACAAAATCTCATGGAATCTTTTGAGGCCATGAGATCGTGCGACAACCATCAGATCTAGAATCTTGACTTTAGCTGCTAAGCAGAGATCACCAACTCAAAAGGTAACCGTTCACCGGATTGCTAAGTGTTAGGGCTTTGACTGTTGGGAATCAGAGATTTGGTGACTAAAGGAATTAAAATGCACATACATTTTGGGGATTTAAGTAGCTGATAAAGTAACAAAGAATTATAAAAGGGCTTAGGGGTTTTTTACACAACGGCTAGTTTTATGAATTTTTTAAGGACTTTTCACCTAGCCAGGGACCTAGAAATAGTTTCAGAGACCAGAGGGAAGTAGATGAAGATATGAAATTTTTGGAGTTTCTCACAGGATTGAGGAGATGAAGGTTTGACATAAAAACTAGGGCCAAATTTGAATGAAAGGAAAATTAGGTCAACATTTTGGCAACTTCTGCTGGATGTCAGCCTGCTAGACATGGAAAACTAGTGGCCTTGACATAATTCATTGGACATGGGGTCATCATTTGAGCACAAAACTTGACAGAGGGACAAAACTAGAATGAGAAGGGAGAACTTGTGCGTAGACACTTCTTGAAAAGCAGGAAACTAACCTAGGAAAACAGGGAAAGAAAGTAGGAAAACATTTTTTACAAAATTCACAGAGAGGGATTAACCTCAAAACAAGGCTTCAGGTGGAAACCATTGACTGATATTGGCAAGGCAACTCCTTCAAGAGTTGATAGTTGAAAAGCATTAGTCCCCTTGCATTCTGTTATAACAAATGGTCCATGCCAAAATGAGTCAAACTTTGTATTTCTGCCAGTTCTGGATCTGAATTCATCCCACTTGAGGACTACATCCCCAACCTTGAAATTCCTGACTGTGGCTCTCTTTTCAAAGCTCTTCTTTGTTTGAATCTAATGGAACTCCATATCTTTCATGGATTTTTCTCTAAGTTCTTCTAGCTCCATGAGCTGAGCATGTCTAATTTGCAAAGGATCACCTTCTTCAAACAGGGTATATTGTGTAGCTAGGTCCAAAGCTCATAATTCAATTGAGATGGACAACTTAGCCTCTTTTCCATATACTAATACATAAGGAGAATTCCCAATAATCTTCTTTGGGGTAATCCTATCTAACCATAAGGCAGACTTCATCCTAGTATGCCAATCCCTTTGGTTATCCTGCAGAGTTTTCTTGATTATCCTAATCAAATTCTTGTTTGTTGACTCTGCTAAGCCATTGCCTTGAGGGTAATAATTTGAACTTGTATTCAGATAGATGCCATTCTTGATTTCCCATTCGGAGACCTTGAGGCCTGTGAATGCTAATGCGTTATTTGATATGATGGAATTAGGAGTGCCAAACCTATGAATTATGTCATCATAAAACTTAATACATCATTCTCATTTGCTTCTTTTAAAGCAATTGCTTCTATCCATCTAGTGAAATAATCTGTTGCAGTGATTATCCACTTGTGTCCTGCACTAGATGGAGGATTGATCATGCCAATGAAGTCTATACCCCATTTCATGAAAGGTTGCTCTATTCTGACTGGCTATAAGGGCAAGGCTACAAGACTTTCTTTTCCTGCAAACATGGCACACTTGATGCATTTTCTCACATACTCATGACTATCCTTGAAGATAGATGACCAATAGTATCCAGCCCTCATGATTTTAAAAGCAATAGTCCTAGGAGAAAAGTGACCTCCAGAAGGTCCATCATGAAACTCAAATAGAACATCAGCTATCTTTTTTGAATCAATGCATCTTAAAAGGACACCATTTTGATCCTTTCTGAAAAGAACTTCATCTATCAACACAAAAGGAATAGATTGCAATCTATAATACCTCCTTTTTGTTGAATCCAAACCTGCAGGATATTGTCCCATCTTCAAGTAATGAATCATGTTAGGCAACCAACCTGATGCCTCAGCATGTTCTTCTATAGAATGCACAACCAAAGATGCATTCATTTGCTCTAATTTCTTTGAACTTTCATCCTCTGCCAAATGTTCACAAAGACCTCTTCTTCTAACCAGCTTAGTAGTTTAAATATCTATGTCATATTCCATCACCTTGGTGATCCAACCAGCTCTTTTCTCATTTAGGTCCTTGGAAAAGAAAAATTCTTTGACACTTGGATGAGTGACCTTCAAATGTACCCTACTATGAGTCAATAGATATCTGAACTTTTTAAAGCTCTTTACCACAACAAGTACATATTTCTCTACAAAAGAGTATCTCTATTGATACTCTTCTAAACCTTTGCTAAAGAAAGCAATATTACTCCAATCCATCTGAATTTTCTTGAGTCAATATTGTAGATATAGCATCATGTCCTCCATAAGCATAAAGGATAAAATCCTTACTAAAATTTAGGTTTAGCAGCGCAGGAGCTTCTGTTAAGGCTTCTTTGATAGCCTAAAAATTAGCTCTTCCTCCTTTAGTCCAGCTGAAAGTTGAACTCTTCTTTAACATGGCTGTCAAAGGCTTTAGTAAATCTGCAATGTTAGGCAAGAACCTCCTACCAAAATTAATCTTTCCTATGAAAGATAGGAGACTTTTCTTATGATGTGGCAATGGTAGCTCTAGGATGGTTACAATCCTCTCAGGATCTACTGTAATTCCTTCTTTGGATACTACATATCCCTATAATTTTCCTTCATGAATTGCAAACACACACTTCTTGGGATTAAGAGATATCCCAAACTCTCTACACCTTTCAAAAATCTTCCTCAAATGTTTGATGTGATCTGCTGCATTCTTTGAATAGATAGTTATGTCATCTAAGTAGACCAGTAAAAAATTGTACATGAGGCTTTTAAAGGTCATATCCATTTTTTTTGGAATGTAGCACCCGCATTTGACAAACCAAAGGGCATCTTTTGATAAGCCATGGTTCCCCACTTGGTTGTAAATGCAGTCTTGTATTGATCCTCTTCATTAACCAGGATCTGATTATATCCTAAATAGCCATCCAATAATGAAAATCTCTCAGATCTAGAGACACATTGTAAGATTTGTTCCATAGAGGCTAATGGATGGCGGTCCTTTAATGAAGCCCTATTAAGATCCCTGAAGTCAACACATAACCTTAACTCCCCATTCTTCTTCCTGACTAGAACAAGGTTGGAAACCCAACTACTATGCTTAATGGGGTAGATGATACCACTTTCTATCGATTTGAGTACTTCTTTATGCATAAGTGGCTCAAGCTTGGGATTAACAGGCCTTTTCTTCTGCCTCACTAGTTTGTCATTAGGCTCTAATTCAATAGTGTGCTGAGCAAGGGCAGGGTCAAAACCTTTGAGGTCTTCATATTGCCATGCAAATACATCACTGAATTCCTTAAATAACTGAGTGTAAGCTTGCTTTTCCAAATCAATGTTTACTTTTCCATATTGTAAACTTTTACCTGGTTCCAACTCTAATTCAACACAATGTTCTTGTTGAACTACCAAGCCATCTTTGTTTTTCTTGACTTGATCATCCTTGTTGAAGACAACCTCTAAGGTAACAAGACCTCTAGGCATCTTATTAGACTTAAGTTGCATCACTTGATCACCATAGCTCTGTGACAGCCTATCTTGATTATACTCTAAGAAAACATCTTCTTAAAACAAGAATTACAGAATTTGTTCATCATTGTCAAACACTTGCCAATTGACATCATTATCAGGAATAGAGGGTTTGACAATCACTTTGATATGCTATTGATCTACCTCTTTTGAAATGCTATTTGGAATATCATACTAAGATCCAATAGCAGCTAATCTATCTGCATTCCGATTTAGTTTCCTAGGGATAGCAACAATATTGAAAGCACAAAAATCTTCAATTGCATCCCAAACTCTATGCTTGTATGCTCTCAAGGTGTCATTCTTGGTTGCACTTATCCCTCTCACTTGGCTGACAACTAACTCACTGTCACCATAAAATTTCAAGGCTTTAAGCCCTCTTTTTCTAGCCCACTCCAGTCCATTCACAAGGCTTTCATACTCTACAGTGTTGCTAGTGCAGGAGAAACTGAATCTAAAGGTAGTATAATACCTTTCTCCTTTTGGGGACACTAGCATAGCACCACCACTAGAACCATGTCTACTTCTAGCTCCATCAAAAAATAGTTCCCAAACCTGATTATTCTGATCCTCTGAGTCAGTGTCTTCTTTGAGAAGGCTTAGTTCTGTGGCTCCACTTTCTTGTATTAAGTAAATTCCCAAAGCAAAATCCAAAATAAGGTTTTCTTGGGCTTCTGAAGCTCTTTCATCTAGAAGAATATCAGGGATACTTTCTATCTTTGTGCTTGCTTCACTAATGGTTTGGATGTCACTGTCATCAAATATAGGGCAGTTTACATTAGTGGTGTTGGACACATATGGTTCTATATGGTGTGCTGCCAATCATTCTGACTTAATGGTGACCTTGGTCCCATACCTTGTATGAAATAGCATGTGAGACCAGTTAGAAGATAGGAAGCCTCCTATCTTGGCTATAAGCTCCCTTGATAAACATATGGCAAACAGGGTAGGGAGATCTATGCTATATATATCAAGGAGGACGGAAAAATTAGGACTAGCATAAAGGATCAGACTGGTATCCTTAGCCACACCTATAGTATTGACTGAGGATCCATCAAGTTGTGTGACCTTCTTTTCGAAGGTCTCATATTTTAGTCCTAATTGGTCAGCTACCTTCTTAGGCATTACAGTGCTAGTAGCTCCACTATCTACCATACAATTATGTACTAAAGATTTTCCAATGATTAAAGATACATAAAAGAGAGGTGGTTTTGAGTTCCTACCTTACATGACATTGGCCTTGGAGTTGCTACTTGGAACCTCCTTTTCTTGATCAGTGTTAACCAACATTGGCTTTGCAACTTCTTTTGCAAGTTGAGGAGTTATTACTTCAGTCATGGCCTTCTTCAAGATTTCAGGTTGTCCTAGAAGAGCCAAAGAGTCTCACATAGACATGGTGACATTCACCTTTTTCTTGTTGTCAACAATATTGAAAGGTGTCACTATGTGCATTCTTTGTTGTACCTTCACCATAATGGGCTCGTCCTTTTTTGGAATTTGGCCCTCTTTGCTTGTGATGATGGGAACCTCCTTAGGTGTGATGGGATTAGCTTGCTGCAGTGGCTCTGGAGATGTAGTAGCTTTAGTACCAAAGTCTACTCGCTCTATCTCTTGAGCTCTCCTTTTTTCTCTTGTATAGGTAACAAAAGAAACTTCATCATTGACTCCATTGAAGTCTGGTTGCTCCCAATGGAAAAGAGCAGTCTCATTTTCTTGTGATTCTTGTTGAGGAACTGATCCACTAGATGAAACCTCTGATTGAGCTTGTGAGGCATTTTCAACCATTAAAGCTTGGTTCATCTACCCATTTGAACATGTAGCCTGATTATGAGGCTGATTACAAGGAAAGTACTATTCATTATCCATAGCCATATTGTTTTGACTAGGAACCATATCCCTCACTGGATTTGCAAAATTGAGAGGTGCAGGGTTATATGGTTGGAATGGTCTTTGATTAAAACTTTGTCTTTGTCCTTGATACCCTCCTTGGTATGGTGGCCTATTTTGTTGATAAGGCTATCCTTGATTTTGATATTTCTGATTAGGACCTTGGCCTTGTGACTGAAATGGTGGTCTGATCCCTTGACCTTGCTTCTTCAGATTTGTGACCTCTTTAGTCAAGGTCTGCAACAAATTTTTCATTTCTTGATAACTACTCTATTGGCTATTCTTCATCTCTTGCAGCTCTTGGGAGAAACTTGCTATTAGCTCTTGACCACTAGTACTGGCCTGAGGTGCCAATATGGTGGGAATAGGGGTAAATGGGGGTACTTGGACAGGTGCAATGGGTTGAAGGCTAGGGAATATGGGCATTGGTGGCCTTCTAGTAATCATGGCTACTTGAATTAAACAATTGTCAGCCCCGACAGCTATGTCAAAAGCTTGGGGTAAGGAAGTACCACCCATAGACTAGATCATGATAGAAATTTGACCATTCAAGCTTTGTAAGTAGTATAGAAAAGCATGGTTAGCTGATGGTCTCATTGATACTAGAATTTTATTCCATGTCTTAAGGAATCTACTATTGTAATCTATTATTTGTTCTTGAGGGTCTCTTTTTATGGTTGTCAACTGCTCTACCAGAGACAAGTTATCTAATTTATCCTCAAAATGCTTACTTAATGCATCTCCTAACTCATCCCATGAAGTAATGGAACCAACAGTTAGAGTTCTAAACCATTCAAGAGCCTTAGCTTTTAGAGAGTGTTGGTGATCTTTTTCCCCAAAGGTCAGCTTGGCATTAGGATTGACAGGGCTAGTGTCACATTCACTCAACATTCCAAAACTGATAGGAAAAAGGGCCAACTGACAAGGATCAAGGAGAGATCTTTCTACACTTTGAGCTCCACATCACTCAGGTGGGTATACCTCATCTGCACACACATATTACCTTGTGTCATACTACAGGCCTGCAGGTAACTGACTGTGGAATGATTTTCAAACTCTTCTAGGCATACTGTACCTCAATGAAGCCAATATCTCATGCAATAGCCCAACTTGCATGGAGTGAGTATGAAAACTAGAAACCTACACTAACAACTTGAAAGGGAAAGGGTGGGACATAAATGAAATGATTTTAAAGATGATTGAAAGGTCCCCTAAGATGCCCTAAGTCTCTGATAGACTAGTGCCTTATCCAATAGGCCATAGAGTCAAATACCCTACTACAAGAGACAGTTATGAAACAAGAACATAATATGCTCAATGTGTTGATGCCTGACATCAACCACACACCATCACCAAACCTCAAATTAACACCCACCTGTGCATTCAAACATGCTATTATCCATCAAAAGATTTTAACCCTCCCCTTAGAAGAGACCTATGAATCAGATAATACATTAACCAGCATCCACTAGAAGACAAGCATGACCTATCTTTGATATTTTAGCTCATACATGCATAAACACTAACCCTGAACCAGTTACCTCTACGAAGATAACTCCACTTGCAAACACTTAGGCAATACAAGTAGAAAAGCTAGACACCCTTGATGTGTGATTAATGAATCCAGAATTCAAATGGAGATAGCTTAGTGACATTAAGAATACATTGAGTCCTCATACATAAGACAAATCTACTGCAGTATGCATTATATTCCCTAAAATAACAATGGAAACAGAACACCCTATATGTAGAGAGAAGGGGAAACCTACAGAGTAGAAACTTTCACTAGAATTGACAAAATTTAGAACCCAGACATAGTAAAAAATTCCACCATTTATACCACTGGTTAACTTGAAATCCTAAACCAGTAGGATGCAACAAGCTATGGGTAACCAGGGTTAAGTCCTCAACCCCCCAACCAATCAAGATTTCAAAGTCACCTGCAAAAAGCCTCGAACAACAAAGAATGTCCATCATTGCATGGCAAAACACCCCCGCAAACACTCACGACATCCTGGACCACACTGCAAACCAGTCGCTTCTCACCAAATAGGGTCTAATCTGGCATTCAATTCCATAAAAATATGGTACCCTCTATCACTGGAAATTCACAGACATTCAAATTTGAAACAACAATGACCACAAGCACTTGGCGGGATCTACGTTCTCAAACTTTTTGCCCCCAATCACGTAACCGCGCTATCATGACTTTCACCACCATCGGAATCTAGGAAACAAATCATGCTTGGTCACATGATTGCATAACCCAAAAATGGGTTATGCAAACATGCGACAACCTGCAAACTGTAACCACCAATAAAACCGCCGCCACTATCAGAACACTGGCCTGACCCTATTTGGTGAACTGGTGACCAAAGAATTTTCGCTAGATCATGCAATACCTTATGCCATCACCAAAAGATCTAGCGATCACATGACCATTGTTCGCTGAATCGCCAAACAAAATAGCGAATCACCAAAACTCCTTGCAAATGTGCGACAAGACCACACTTTATCAGCACCGCCAAATGCCACATGTCATGCCACTACACGCTGCAACCACCGAGATACCCAAGCCTGGGCCCACGTTCCAAATCCACCACCCGCTAGCATGGTCCAACCAGAAACCACCACGACAGCACCCTCCACGGAGCCCACCAAACAGCCGCAGATGGGCCCACAGGGACACATGGCACCCTGTCGCATGATCACATAACCCGAGAATGGGCTATGTGAGCATGCGACAGCCCGCTAACATTAACCACCACCTGTAACAACACAGCAATGGTCACCGCAACCGCAAGGGGTACCGCAACTGCCACTACACTGCCAAGGACATGTGTCACCTAGTCACATGATCGCATAACCGAGAGAAAGGCTATGCGATTTGTTAGTTTGTGGTGACTAATCAGGAAAGTACTATCTAGGAAAGTACTGTACACTTTTCCTCCCGACCTCACCGGGGTTCGGGGCTGGGCCGGGCCCCGAGCGGGGGTTTGGGGGCAGCAGCCCCCAAAAGCAGGGGTTCAGGGGCGCAGCCCCCGAGGAAATTTTTTTTTGAGGCCGACTACTTTTCGGATATTTGGGCCGACTACTTATAACTCATTCTAACCCTAAAGCGGGAAAAATATTGTATAATATGGCTTAGGGTTAGGGATTTTCATGATGTATGATTTTAGTACTTGCGGCAGAATTGGGCTGTAAGGGATTACGGATTGTAATCAGGTTGTAATCACTGGATAATAATAATATTGGACTCGCTGTTGGTGAACGTAGCCCAGGGATTGGGTGAACCATGTTAAATCTGTGTGTCTTGTGTTCTATTCTCTGTGGTTTGTTATTTTCTGATATTAGTTATATTTGCACATAATTGTTATTTCTGCCTTGTTAATCCTAACACGATCATGCGATAGCCAATAGGAAGCCGCCACATCACCACATACGCCAGCGGGCCCAAAGCGAACAAACCATTGGCACCAAATCGGATGGTGGGCGCATGATCGCAGAGGCATAGAATATTCCATGTGATCATACGCCGACTATAGATCTTCAATCTCTGGCCCCATAACGTTGCACCTGCGCTGTTAGAGAAGTAAACCGCTAGGTAGCTGCATAGGACCGGGACCCACATGACCACGTGGCAAGCGGTCGCATGATCGCATGTCAGAAAAGTCTGACATGTGGCCATGCGACAGCTAGTAGGGATGAAGCTGGACCCACCACACGGTCAGACTTGTGCAGTTAGAGAAAAACACCATCAATCAGGGTAGAAGCGCAGTGTCGAAAACACACAGGGTTTTCACACAGGAATTTTCGACAGACCAAAAGGCAAACAAGGGAGTCAAAAATAACATGAGTTTTCGATGCCAAAAGATAAGTGAACCAAACAGGAAGCACAAGGTCGAAAACAACACACAGGTCGAAAACAACGTGGATTTTCGAAAACACTGTGGGTTTTCGACACTGATGCAGATTTTAAAGAATTTTCCCGCAGACTTTAAACTTTGAATAACTTTTGAGATTTTTCACTTTAAGAGATGCAGATTAGACCAGAGCTTGGTGACAACACAAGGAATACAGGGCAGGGCACAAACCAAGAAAACTTGCAAGGTAATAGGCCATTTTCAAAGGATTTTCACTATGGTAGAAAACTGGCCTAACAGAGAGGCTGCTAATAATTTTGTGGCCACATCTTCTTGGGTTATGTTGTTTATGTTGTAGATAGTGGTCACATCTCTTATGTTCTCAAAAGTAGTTATTTTCCCTTCACCTGTGAAATCAGGTACACTCTTAAGTGCCACCAAGGGCACACCATGATGTTGAGAAAATACCAAGGGACTTCCTTGGTTGAATGGTGCAAAAGCAAACTGTCTTGCCACTGTAAGAGCTAGAATCTAAAGTTTAACAACTATATGAGCTGTATTTGGTGTTGGATTTGAATCCTCCTCTAGGTCTTTGGTTAGAGATCTTCCTCTTCTTCTAGAATGAAAGGTAAAAGGTCCCCTTTCTGAAGTATCAGGAGGTGTTGATTGAACTCTCCTTGTAGGGGATGTTATTTGAGTTGACCTGCTTTTGTAACTTCTTTTTGAGGGAAACTCTAAAAATTTAGGAGGCTTTGAGCTTCTAGTCTCAATCTTTCTCATAAACCTTAAACATGGTAGCCTTGATTTGTGAAATCAGTGGAGTCGCCAGATATATTTGATAGAACAACTTCTAAAATTCTGTATTATGTAATCTACATATCAGAGATAACATAACCTTTTAAACAATAATTTCTTTTGTTTGTAGTCCCACTGGGCATGCCAGAATTGTTATACACTAAGTTTGCACCCTTGTTTCAAGCTCTCTTGGTCTTGATAACCTAGTATAACATGGGAATCATCTCCAGGTGTGGGACCTATGCAAACTGAGATGAGACCTCCAGGTTCTAGGTTGGTTCCTCTTGGATAATCACCTTAATTTTCTTTTAGACGTGAAAGTAAACTTTTGAGGGAAAGGGATATAAGGAATGCTTGGAAAGGGAAATGACTAAAAGCAAACTACCTACTAGGTGATACATCAAAATTAGGGTATGAATTACAGCATAGAGGGATAGAATCAATGAAAGGCTTAGGTCTAGTAGGTCACAACTTACTGAATAGGCTTGCATAAGTGTTTCATAGGAGTGCCTGACACATAAGACACAACCTATGACCTGCAAGCAGACATTCACTTCTGCAACTCAGTGTAGGATTGAGACAAGACTGTTAAGGGGGTTGAAGTATACCCACAAGAACATCTAAATCAGATGAAACACAATAACACACACAATTACAAAAAGTAAGAGGGATCAGGAACCCTAAGTTGTCACTGAGTCATGTATAAACTTCAATTGAATAAGAGAGAACTCAGACAAGGAAGCATAGGGACATGAAGAATTGTCACAAAATACCTCTACAATGTTTGAATTATCAATTAAAGAATACAACTATAGAAGCCAGAGGGTAGAGAAAATGCCACAGATAACTCTTAAGAAAGATGAATTTCTTTTTACAAATTTCTAACTCCTTGAGCACTAAGGCTCCAAAAAGAACTATATACATCTCCTATTTGGCACATAGGCTGGAGTCAAAACCTAATTAGGGTTACATATGTTTGACATAAAATAATAGCCAAGCCTAACTCAAACAAATTTGATCATAAATGTATCTCTTCAACATCATGGCTGATCAGATATTTGTGTTTACATGCCCATCCCTGTACCTCATTTGTCTGCGGACAAGCAACCTACATTCATCTACCTTCCTACACAAAGTCTCACCATGAATGCTCAAATTGGTACTCTCAAAAAGTAAGAAATGACCTGTGACAGTTGTGCAAGTCTTCACATCATTTTCCCCAACTACAACTGTCCTGAGAATATCAATTTCATCTACCAATTCTGTCACAATTGACTACTGGATCAAAAACCCTAGCTGAAACCCTGCAGGAATATATTTGAATTTAAATAATAACGGATAACAAGTGGCGCCATACTTTTACTCCATCAACGGTCATCATTTAAATCTCAATCTTATTTTAAAACACGACTGTTAGATCTTCCTTTTTTACTCAGGCACCGTTTGACTGTAGAATTAAGCTTGAGTCCACCTCGGGTTACCTTTTCTCATTGGTCGCAGGACTGCTAATTGTTTTAACTAACCCTGGTTAAGTCTGGTGAATAAAAGACAAACCTTTAGTCGCTGATTCACGGAACCCTGCTAACCCTGGGCCCATTTGCCACTTGGCAATATTTCATTCACCCTGACTGCCTCATCATCAAACACCTCGGCAGGCTCTGACAACGGACACACAGGATCATTGATTCCAATCCAATGATCGGTGCATGATCTGATGGCTGCTAAATATTCCTTTAGATCATGCACCAGCCGCTGATCCCTTTAGAACTGGGACCCCACGACACATCAGATCCTCTGAAAAATCCCCGTCATCACACATCAGCCAATCAAATGCAAGCATGTCAGTGCCAGGTAGCACATCGGACCCATGACCCTAAGATTCTCATTAGACGGTTGTCACGTGATCTCATAGGGTCAGAAGATTCTATGAGATCATATGACCACCGTAGATCTTAGCCTTTCTGACACATCTGCAGACCTTTTGACATGGTCCGACTAACAGATCCAAGCTATCGTCTGGCCAACCAATAACGAACGAGCACATCAGAAATTGAGGACCCACCTGACAGAGCCCAGAGATAAAGTAAGATCAACGGTAGGCGCATGACCTCATGTGTTAGAAAAGCCCCTTCAGATCATGCGCCAGTCGTTAGATCATCGTTGACTGACAACCGTCGAGCCCGCGCTGACATGGCACCGAATCACAAGTCTTTAACCAATCAAAGGTGTACAGCTTGGATAATATGGCTAGACCCATTGACAACTGAGCTATGCAGAAAGGAAGATCGATGGTCGTCGCAAGATCTCATGGAATCTTTTGAGGCCATGAGATCATGCGACAACCGTCAGCTCTAGAATCTTGACTTTACCTGCTAAGCAGAGACCACCAACTCAAAAGGTAACCGTTGGCCGGATCGCTAAGTGTTAGGGCTTTGATCGTCGGGAATCAGAGAGTTGGCGACTGAAGGAATTAAAATGCACATGCATTTTGGGGATTTATGTGGTCGATAAAGTAACAAAGAATTATAACAGGGCTTAGGGGTTTTTTACACAATGGCTAGTTTTATGAATTTTTAAAGGACTTTTCACCTAGTCAGGGACCTAGAAATAGTTGCAGATACCAGATGGAAGTAGATGAAGCTATGAAATTTTTGGAGTTTCTCACAGGACTGAGGAGATGAAGGTCTGACATAAAAACCAGGGCCAAATTTGAATGGAAGGAAAATTAGGGCAACAGTTAGATCTAATAAAATAGATTATAATAATTAATTGCAATATTAAAATAAATTACTATCAAATTATATAAAATAACATTAAATTAAATGCAATATAAAACAAAATCTATTTACCTATTTGAAATTGATGAAAGTTGCCTGCAAATCAGCTCTCTGCAATGCGTAAATAAATTATTTAAATATATAAACAGATTATCTAAAGTGAATGTTTATAATTAGAAAAGGATATGAAAAATATAGAAACATGTTTATTGTCAATTAGAAAAATGATAGATTTCTACATTTTCTTTATATTTTTTAATATTCTCATTAGGAAAGACGTTTCTAATTTTTTAATATTCTCATTAGAAAAGATGTTTCTATATATAAGTATATTAAATAAATAGATTATCTAAATTAGATCTAATAACTATATTAAACAACTCCAAAATAAATCAATTCAATTTTATTGCATAATGAATAATGGTTACATTAGAAATACCACCTATCATATTATCACATAAAATGTAGTGGAAAGTCCTGTTTTAAAATTTAAGAATTGCATTTAAAGAATATTAAATACAATTCTTAAAACAATATTAATCTAAAAACAATATAAAACTATGTCAATCAAAAAACAATATTAATCTAAAAGCAATATCAATCTAAAAACACTATAAGAAATCTATTAAGAGAATATGAAAAATATACTAAAATCAATATCAATCTAATATAAACCGATTATATAAATGTAATAACTAAAGCAAATGAAATGAACAGATTATGTAAATTAAATTATAATTTATGAAATGTATTAAAATAATATTAAAACTATAATAAAAAGTAATATTAATCTAAAATACTAAAAAATAATATTAATCTAATAATATTACAATATGGCGGCTTTGCCATCCACAATGTAATATTATTAGATTTAACATTATTAAAATTAGATTAAATTTATACATCTATATACCAAAAAATTGAATATCTAAAGATTAGTATATTAATTTTCAGATCTAATATATAAATATATATTAGATCTAATATCAAACTATATCTAATATAATCATAACAATTTACAAATATAGTTTGATATTAGATCTAATATATAAATATATATTAAATCTAATATCAAACTACATAAATCAACATTTAATTAATAGCAATCTAATATCAAACTATATGTAAAAAAAATTTTACTTTTAAAAAATGAAGATTAAAATGAAAGTTGTCTGCAAAACCTCCTTTCTGCAATGATGCAAGTCCTCCTCTGTGCAATATTCAAACATGTCTGCAAATCCTTCTCTCAAATACTCACAAATCTCAACTCTTTCAATTATCTCAAACCTCTCAAACATCACAACTCTCTAAATCCCCTGTACGTGCAAACAAAAAAATGACTTAAGAAATGAAAAGCACTCTTTTATAAATGACGAGTGACTCTTCATTTCTTAAACATTTCCTATTCAAAATTTTCATAATTCCGTGCATTGTTTCCGAAAAAACATTTTTTTAAAAAAAAATTTAAAAAAAAAAAATTCTTTGCAAACTTTGTTTGCACTGTGTACGATGGCGCACCATGCACTGCCGTCACTGGCAGCGCCAGTGCAGTGCGTAACGTACTGAACTGGCGCTGCTAGTGCCGGCAGCCACAGCACACGGCATTCCAGTGCACAGCGGCCAACTGGTACATCGCACGACCCCTGAAACGCGTCCAGTCATTTTTTATGATTTGTTTTTTATTTTTTATTTTTTATTTTTATTTTTTATTTTTTATTTTTTATTTTTTGTTTTTTATTTCTTATTTTTGATTTATGAATTTTTTATGATTTTTGGTTTTTGATATATGATTTATAATTTTTTCGGTTTTTGATTTGTAATTGACATAAATTTTTTTTTTATGTACACGGTATATTTTTTAGAATATGCTGTGCTACGGCTGTATAGGAACACCTCTCGGCATAATTATTCCTATTTCATAATTTACTAATTTAGATAAATGTCTTAAATAAGGTTTTAGAAAATAGTATTATCTGTATTAGCACTATTATAATTTACTAATTTAGATAAATGTCCTAAATAAGGTTTCAGAAAATAGTATTATTCGTATGAGCACTATTCGAAGATTATTTCTATTAATGTTGAGTGAGCTTTTAAAAGCCTAATAATTAGATGTTACTGCATTTTTCTAGCGTTCGTGTCTATTCGCTCTCAACTCTTAATAATTGGCATGACACATATATAGGAGGGCGAAATCAACATCGTACATTATTAATCAGCTATTTCGAGTTTTGAGTCCATAAATCGATTAAGAAAATGTCACAGCCAGGAGAGGCAGATCAGATCAGAGAAATGATCGCCGACCTAGAAGCTTGTCTTCGTGATTTGAGAACTCATGTGATCAGAGAGATAGAAACGTACGCGGAAGATCCAATAAATCGAGTTAATAATTTTAGAGTTCATCTTCGCAGGATGTTAGGTGTAGTCAATTCGGTAGATGAAGAGTATTTCTTTTACAACAAAAGTTGCTGCATCTGCGACAATCCCAATCCTTGTTGCGATTTAAATTGCGAACCAAGGAAACAATTCCATTCTCTTAAAGCAGAAGTACGAGAATTGATTTGAAAAGGCTTCTTGAGAGAGCTGGAAGACAGAGCAGAGAGAGAAAGGCAGCGAAAGGTAAGAAAACTGATGAAAGATCTACCAACCATAAAAATCCCAGAGTATCATTTTAATGAAATTGCTATGTGTCCGATTTGTTTATTAGATTTTGTAGTGGGCGAAGAAGCGTGCCATTTGTTTTGCAATGAAAATCACATATTTCACAGGCATTGCATACAACAATGGCTTCAAAAGCAAAATCAGTGTCCCATGTGCAGGGTGCCAGCTTATTCAGACGCGGATTGACAACTTGATTGATTGATATATGTTGATAAGTCATAATGTTGTTTTCATCATAATCATCCAGAATTATGAGAGAATTTTTATTAAATGGAAAAAACACATTTTGTTAATACTAATTTCTTTGCCTGGTTTTACTAGTGTACCATGAAGCCATGGTTTTATGCATCAAATATCCTATAAGATAGCATATCTTAGGTTAAGAGCTTTAAATTTTTTATTTTGAAAATTTAAATAGAGCTTAAGGTAACTTCTTCTTTTATCAAATATTAAAAAAATAATTATAAATTTTCTATAATTTTTCAATCACATAAAATAATGGTTTAGTAATGACTAGTCTTTGTTTAAATTGAGATGTTCAGTTTCTAATCTGCACTAAAGGGAGCTAATATTAAACAGTGATTAATCTTCGAACACAGCAACCATTAACAAATCAAAATTTCATAAACTTCTGTTTTAGCTATATCTTCGAGCAGTAAAAAGTGGAAGATTTTTATGTTTAAAATATATGAAAATGTTTGTTTATCATATGTTTATACTAAAATTAGAATCAACAGATTGTCAGGAAAGGGAAACTACAAATTTCAAGGTACGAGAATGCACTTTTCACGGGGACGCTTTCAGATGAAATTACAGATTGAAACAAAAAATTACAAAAGACAAATGAAATTACAATGAAATTAAAGATTTCGGTTGGTAATACCTATTAGTTTACCTTTCATATTTTGAATGAAAAGGTGTCTAGTTGCCCGTTTTATCATTATTTTAACACGTGTTCTTCCTGATGATTTATGTGGGTCGTAATTATGGTTATCACATGCTTGATAAACAATTTCATAATGACACAGACATTGCATGTGAGGGTTTTAATTGACTCAATTGCCGGCTCGAGTTATGTTTGAAAGTTTTATACCTCCGTTCTGTCAAACCCTCTTAATAAGCTCGTTTGATATCAGCTAATTTTTTCAATAATTAAAATTTTGTCCAAGAGTTGGTCAACCCCGTCAACTATAGAGTGGACATTTCTCTAACTTTAGATATTTATTTTTATATTATCCATCTTTGAATTCCATTACATATCATTGGACAGGTTTCTAGTCATTGCTTGAAGTTCGGAAGACAAAAAATAAATTTGACCGATTATGGAAA
The DNA here is from genome assembly GCA_027943335.1 of Chamaecyparis obtusa. Lineage (NCBI taxonomy): Eukaryota > Viridiplantae > Streptophyta > Pinopsida > Cupressales > Cupressaceae > Chamaecyparis > Chamaecyparis obtusa. Next base: position 38,868 of record BSBK01013760.1, on the reverse strand, counting down.
TATATGTAAAGTTTATTCTTAAATAAGTAAATAAATTATATTATTGTTTTATGAATAAAATTGAATTTATCAAATTAGAGGTTCTAACTGAGAACTTTACTATTGAAAGAATTTTATACTTAATTTTATTATTGCAATTCATATTATTAGATATAAAACATTAATTTTATTATTGCAATTCATATTATTAGATATAAAACATTAATACAAAGCTGAATTGACTTGAAAAAAGAAAACATTGATTTATCCTATATTTAGCTTAACTCTTTCAATGACCCTTACATATAATACATTAATTATGAGGGGATTCCTCTTCTTTCCTTCTCAAGTAAGGAAATCAGACATCTCAAGATATATTAGATATTTCTTAACGTACATTTTATAAATTTTCTTTAACAAACAAAATTTGATCTCTAAAATCTTAAAAATTGATCCTAATTTTTTTTTTAGCTAAATAGTGGTACATTCTTGATGAATTTAGTGAGCCAAATTAAGACTTTTACATCTACTTTAATTTTTTTTTTTTGTAAGTTAATAGTTTTCCTATAGATCCATAAGCACTTTCTCTCAAGAAGAACTCTTTCCATATTTTCAATGTTAAAAATTCTTTTAATTAAATAAACAATCCAATAGAATATATATCATATTCTAGATCACTTATAATATATTTATTGAAAATATTCATGAAATGGTTAATTTCGAAGAAAAAAATATTTTGCTAAATTTAGGGAAAAAGTCTAAGGAAGTTGTAAACTGAACGATCTTAAATAGATTTCTATGAAATAATTCTTACTGGTAGATTATTTTGAAATCCTACAATAGGAAATTAGGATACTATAAAATGATCACATTTAAAAAAGGAAACACAATTGTAAGTAAAGGAATTTATTCCACTTCTTGTATTTCTATATTGTCTCAAAATAAATAGAGGAAGAAAAATAATTCAAGGATAATTTTTTTATAAATAGGCTTCATATAACTAAAAGTACTCCGCTAATGCCATATGGACCATACAATATGTTTTCGTTATATAAAGTGGGGAAGGGCTGTTAAGCAATATTGTAGTATACAGGGTTTCCAATTAGACATGAAAAAAATATATGAGAAGAGTGAGCAACAATAAAATATAGCCAAGACTAGGGAAAGACCAATTGAATCATGGAGACAACTTTATTATCATTTGATAAAAAATTATAATTTGTCCATCAAGGACACATGTTTGTTAAAATTATCCTCTCTCATTGTGTCAATATTAGTTTGTTCTTTTAATTCGCTTTAACTTTCTTACTAATTAGTTAGGGAAAACAAAAGAAAAAAACTATACCATTGCCTCTTTTATATATGCTCTTATTTTTATCAAAATCCTATTGTGATTAAGACAAGAGACATTAGATGGCTTGAACCATAGAAAGATAGTAACATCAAGTCAAAATTCTAGGCATAAAGAAATTCATAAGAAGTTAAGTCAAAATATTTTTAATAGAGAAATAACCACTAGGAATAGTGGTCTTGACATTGAAAAAACTATATTTAACAAATAAAGAGGTTTAGGAAGGAACTGTGAACCATCAAGCAGTAGACACTCCAATTAGAAGAGAATCTAGGGAAGAAAAAGACAAACAATAATTTTTCAAAGGAATCTTGCAACCTTGAACCATATTTGATAAACATATGATCCTAGAAGAATGGGGAAGGAATGTCACCCAATCTCATAATTTAAACCATAGTCTAGTAGCTACATCTAAGAGATGAAAAGATACAACCACCCAAAACCCCTTTCCACAATAAGACAAGCACCTCTAGATAGGATACACTTGAAAATATAGTAATTGATGCAACATGATCCAAGCCTCCAACATAAATACATATAGAGAACACATCTTAATAGGGTTTGACTCCTCCTCCATAGGAGTCATACATATGTTAGTTAATAGAGTGTCCTTCTTATAATATTGACTCAAACCCTCATAAGAACCTTGTATTAACAATAGAAGAACGAACTGCAATGAAAGAATAATAATTTGATTTTTGAATTTTATAGGTGCAACTCCCTAAAGCAGATTCACAAAAAATATGTTTTGTTAGTTTTTAATAATAATGGGGTGTTATATTAACCAGAGAGTAGGAGAGGAATTTAATGAATGTTCATCACTATGACACAACCATGATTAGCCATAACATCTAATACTTTAATAAAGGAAAATCTAACTATCTACAATTTTTTTTCTCATAATCATACCAAAAAAGCATACTTGAAGTTATGAAAAAGAATTTTATGCATTGACCTCTATGACCATAAAGATTGTATATAGTATTTTAAATGTAAGAAATGTAATTTTGTCGACACGGTGAATAATAAAAGAAAGAAACAAGTGATGACTTATAGATCACCTTATAAGAAAAAAATTAAAACCATAGTTTGAAATCCATAAATAATTTATTAAATTCATCCTATATTCACCAATTCAATAGTAGAATTTGTCTAATGAATAATAATCATAATTTAAGTCTTGATTCTCACTCATTTGTCATAGTAATAGGGGAAAACTAAATCAAAATTTTTGATCATTTGCGATGACTTCCAAGAAAATATATAGTGTATTTTCCTTTCAGGAAGTTACAAATAAAAGTCTTTAAAATAACATCATAAACTAGAAAACAAATATACTGTGTAACTAAAAAGAAACTATGACATGAAATAAGAGAAAACATCTATTGTTAAGTGTCACGCACCCTCTTTTTCTCCTTCATTTCTGAATTTGTCAATCTCCTTTTTTCTCTCTTTATGCTTTTGACCTTGCGAAACAACAACATGTGCGATGTCTTCTATCCTTGGACACTAACATTAGTACTTCAAATGGTCCAGTAAAAACTACCTTTTCTCATGTCTTCAAAATTTTCATTGAACATTTCACAATATTTTCCACACCACATCAATGTTGCATAAATTTTAGTCAATTCATGATGCAACTCCTTGAAATACACATACATATTAGTTATATTATCATTGTTCTATTGATATATAGTTTTCAACACATTCATAGTAGTCACATATTTTTTCTCTTCTTAATGTAAGTCACAACCAATTCGAGAAATAACTTTTTCTTATTTCTAAATCTTGTTTCATAGCATCTAGTCATTCCTTCATCTTCTTAATGCTTTTTGTAATGCACTCACACTTGTATGCCAAGCCAAACACCAACCTCTAAAGTGGTTTATCCGGCAATCATAGAAAACCCAATTCAATTACATTTTAAGTTTTTTTATAAATTTTTATATCATTTACCTCTTTGATTGATATTAGATCTCATTTGTAGGAGCTTTCTTCCTCCTTAAGCACTTCAATTTATGCTATTATTTTGTTTTTCCCCTAAATTAGAGACGTATAGGATTGACTTAGATGGATGATAGACGGAAGAGTCCTCACTTTAAGATCTTCTATCTATTGTATGGTTATGCTATTAAGGTGTCTATACATTTGAAATTGTGTTACCAGTGCTACATTCTAATTAGAGGTAGGATCCAAGATGGTATTAGAGGTACTTTCTCTTTGGGAAGATAATGGTATTAATAATTTCAAAAAATAATTAGAAAGTAAGAAAACCATGGTTTTAGGTTATTCCTTGTATATTTTAGTTTTTACCAACGTTTCTTCAATCTTTTGGTTAGTGAAATCCCACAAACTCATGTACATACCAAGTTGGGGCACGCCTATGCGAATTAGAATTAAACATGAAAATCATATGTTGAAACTACATCTAAATCCCTCATTGGTAAGGCTTAGGTTATTTCTAGGAATACATACCATGTTTCCCTATCTAGTTGTAAATTTCTTGTGGTTTTTAATTTCTTCATCTTCATTGTGGATGGTGTTTACAATAATTGGGAGATAGCTTCCTTAGAAGGCTTCCATATTCTGTTAGGATGGGAACACTAGGAGGGGGGTGAATCGGTGTTCTACAATATTAATTTATGATCTCTTAAAACTTAACTTAATTGCTTTAATACTAAATTGAATAACAATGCAAGTAAAGTAAGCACATAACACATAACACCTTATATGATTATGGGGAAACCCAAATAGGAAATTTTTCTGGTGGGAATCGACACCCACTAAGAACTGCACTAGAGTATTATGATCCCTATTAGAAGATCTTACAACTCTTTTAGGAGTTGATCTTTACAATGCGTTAAGTATAGTGACCTAGTCAATGGTCAGACCCTGTTAGGAGTCTTTTATAGATAACCCTGTTAGGGGTGGTTGGATCACTGTCATAACTCACTGCTCAATGAGAAGGCTTCAAGGTCCTGGATATCAGATATACACTATATCTATAAATGGTGAACTGTTGCTATGACACTGCTTGTCTGATCAGTTCCTTTTTGTGCACTAATGCTTTATTCTCTTGTAAATCTTTATATCATCCATACTGCTCTTCACATACTTATGCTCTACTATTTCATCTTCTTACTTCAACATCAGTCAACTGCATGCTCTATTCTATTCTGTTGCTCACTATCAGTGCCACTTCACCTTGCTATAACTTCTTCATACTAACTCATATGATCATGTGTTCTTAGAATTAGCATGATTACATACTCTAAAACTTATCTTCAAGGGCGCATACCAAAACATGGTCATACACACAAATGCTGATGCTCTATTCATCTGGTGCTTTATTGACTGCTCTGTCTTTCATACTTAGCTATTTTCTGATCTTCTCAGTTATGCATTGACTCCAATACTTCATATGACTTTGTTTCCATAATGACAACACTAATCTTAGTCATATACTTTATTATAGTCAAATTTTCAACAATCTTCCCCTTTGTCATTAATGGAAACAAAGGAATATGGCTAAGTTGCTAAACTACATCTTTACAAAAAACTTTCTAGCATATATCCTTATCTTTTTATACATCATATACTCTATCTTATATATCCCTTCTACTCTCTATGTTAATCTACTCTTCTACTACTCCATATTACTCTACTCCCGCTTTCATATTAATGAAAAAGGTGCTAAAAACTGGGATCTTCAAGTACTTACACGAAGAGTACATCTAGATATGCAATCTTGAGGTTGGCAATTTCTTTCTGGAAAAATGCCTTCAGTGCATCTACTATTTATAGATGGGTGCATAAAGTATAAGATAACTTCTCCATCCTCTCCAATTTTGTATAGGGACCTTGATCGTATGTCACAATCGTGGCATCAATCTCCTTGATTTATGATTTAGTAAATCCAATGAGGGCACAAGTGCATGTCTCAACTGAGTTTGCCTAGCCCTTTATTTTAGCCATTTCTTTTTCTACCTTCACAATTTTGTCTAACTGTCCTTGATAGACATTGTTACACATGTTTACATTTTGTGAAGGATCTAGCACAAATTTTCTTATAACTGTCATCATGGATTCAACTTCCTAAATCTTCTTCGAAAGATCTAATGTAAGCTTGTCTTTGTCCATACAACACTAGTACATTTTGGCAAATATATGACTATGTGACTAAAACTTTTGGTAACATGACTAAAAATTTTAGTCAAGTGACTAAAAATGATCAAATTCCACTATTTTTTTTAATGACAAGTACAAATGACTAAATAAATGACTAATTTGGTTATCAGGTAAAATCACAAGCTCAGACAAAGAAAAATGACAAAATAAATGGCCAAATAGATGACTAAACTATTAGTCACTAATAATTAGTCACCGAAACAAAAAATACTAAATAAATAACCAAGAAAATGAATACATAATTAGTCACCCAAACAAAAATGACTAAATTAATGAATGATTATTACTCCTTTATAATAACATTTGATAATATCATAGAATTATCTGCTTAGAAGTTCCATATTATGACCAATAATTCTTGCTCCCTAATAGGCTAACACTATAAAGGACTAAAAACATTGAAACAAGAAATTTTTGACTCCATGATTAATGGTATGATGAGAGGTAAAACAAGAAACTGAAGTCCAAAATAGGAGTGTAATTGCAAGAAACTAAAGCCCAACTACCTGTAAAACTATGTCAACTAATAATGAACTCAAAATTGGCCTAAAAAATGCTCCAACACTGAAAAAGTCCCTCTAAATGTCCACTAAATCTAAAAGAAAAGAAAAAACCTCCTTTCCTATATGTGCATATGGGAAAACAAAAATGCCCTCCTTGATCTAAAAAAAACAAAACTCCTAGTCTCCAAAAAATGATGACAAATATACCAATATTCAATCATAAACCATGCAAAACATATCTTCCAATTAGAAACCCAAGTTGAACTCTAATTACATCTATTTTTCATTTAAGATTAATATTAATTAAGTGATACATCAAAGAAATTGTTTAGTAAATATTTACAAATAATATCTATAAGTGATAAATGTTATAAAATAAATATTAGTTTAAACTTTTTACATCTATTTTTTCATTTAAGCTTAATATTAATTAAGTGATACATCACTAAAATCACTTAATAAATATTAGTTTACAAATAATATCTATGAGTGATAAATGTCACAAAATAAATATTGCTTAAACTTTAATAAATATGAACATGTAAAAATTGAATTGTTAATAATTTACCACAGATATAATTTGCAAAGTCAAAACAAAAAATAAAGGCATTAAGCCTTCCCACTTGGTGAAATAGGTCTGTAACCCTAAAATAACCCATGCTCCTAATTTTATTTCCATTTCTCACTTTGACTATTGTTGGAGATTTCTCTGAGTCGACGCCAGCTAGGGTTTAGAGGTGGAATCTGGAGTTCACCTGTGGATCCATTTGAGACATTTCACAAATATTTTTGTTTCCTTCTAACAGGTGTTTCGAGGTCCCTCTATTTTCTTTTATGGATTCTGTGCATCTGGATGACTGTGAATCTTTTGACTTTTTCTCTGCAAAAAATTAAGTTCCCCGTTATCCATGGCTGTAAAACCTAATAGCTATAGTTTTTCATCTGTATAATTTGCACTTTATTGAGATGTTCCATGTTAGCCATGGCTTTTTTTCTCAAGAATCATTAATTTATAAGATCTCTGCACTATTAATAGTGTCTGTGGGCTTCAATGTAAGAGTAAACATCAAGCTTCTGTATAAAACACAAAAACCTTTCTATATCGCACTCCTTACAAAATAAATTGGGCTCTTCATCCATGGCCTTGGAAGTCCATTTTCAGATACGTTAATGTTAGTGCTTACTTTAAAGCATAAAGCCACTGAAGGAAAAGATAATATATCATATATCATAGAAATCTTGAGAAAATACTTGCAAGCACTTTAGTGATAAGAAATTATTGATAGTGGATGTCGGGTGACTAGTAAAAAGAGCAACCACTAGTGTGCATTACGATAAGATAGTACAAATCTTCAATAGTCAATGCGAGGAGTGGGTGAAGTGGATTCCACCCGACAGTCCAGATAATAAGTTACACACAGAAATATAGTTAATGAACTTTATTAGAGCCACAATAAAATAAGACCAACTCTTGGTTCATGGAGTCTAGAGATGCATGCATAGTGCAGATTACAGTTATATTAGATCTTATCTAATATTAATATGATCAATTAGAGAGCTAGTAAATGGAACTGAGCTCCACTGGAAGTCTTCCCAAATTGCGAGTGAGCAGGAGGAATGTTGTATAAGGTGACAATCCTTCCATCACTGTTAGTCACCTTGAATGAGAGAGACTGGCCATTCAAGTAGGAGTTACTTTGCCAATTTTGCCCCCAGTTGCGAGACATCTTCTGCCACCCAGTCCTGAAGCCCTTGATGGAAACAGAGTGCACATCCCCTGCTCCTTCAACATTAGTGATCAACACCAAATTGAAGTAGGAGTGCCCACTGATGGTGAACCTAACTCCACCTCTTTTTGACAGGGGACTGAGAAAAACACATCCAAGAAATGGCTAATTACCGATAAGATGCATATGCATTTGCTCAATACGGCATATATGTCCAAATTTGGAACCGTTTATCCACTCCCTAGGAAGCACCAATGCATGCAAAGGGCTACAGGGCCACCAGGTTGCACCTGGCCTATGGTCTATTTTATAAGTTAGACTTATAAAAAGTTAGGTCCATTCTGCTTGGCCGGTCCATATATGTCATCCCGATGCATTAGTTATGGTGAAAGAGGAAACTTATACATTGGTACATCCTAGGGAACCAGATAGCCATTTCCTTTAAACTCACCTTCTGTATATGACAAGATTAATTCTAGCTCTGTACTTGGCAATCCTGAGGAAGACAGGCTACGAGAGATCAAAGTGTTGTTGTGGGGGATTGCACCATCCACCAGCATTGTTAGGGAGTCTAGAGTTGGGAGGGCAAAAGTTTGTAGTAGTCACTACAATGGTGCCAGGAAGACGCCATTTTGGATCTGCAGTGCACTTTATTTGAAAATAGGATCCACAGCTGAGGCCATTGTTAAAAAGGGTTGTGTTGAGAGATTTTGTATTGGTGTCATAGCCTTGGCTATAGAGATTTCAATATCCACAAGCCCCACCTGAAATATTAAAATAATAGAAAACTGGGTGAGAGAGAGGAATTCCTCATATCAATAGGAAAACTTGAATGTTTAACATTCTACTAAACTTTGAACTCACTTACCCATTGTACCAGAAGCATCACGTACAACATAAAATTTTACATGTGCATTGGTCCAACTTGAGACCAGCACAAATCATGATATTGACAATAAGAACAATAGGATTGATACTCGAATAGCTATTTCCTGCATCAGGTAAACACCTATACAATACTTGCATTCTATTTATTGATATTTTGTTTAGCAACAACAATCAAACATTCTATCTTAGTGAAGCAGAACTTTTCAGAAGAGCACTTAGATTCCAAAAATACATCCCAGCTTCTTGGCAAAGATCACCCATGTGAATCTCACAAAACTCCCATATCTAAACTACTAGCCACATTCACAACAAGACAAGTACTCACACATCCGCTCCAACCTAGAACTCAACAATTAAACATTCTAATTTCTATCATAATTAAGAATTAACATTACAGAAGAGCACTTGGATTCCAGAAATACATCACAGCTTCTTACCCAAGATACCCATGTGAATCTCACAAAAATCCAATACCTAAACTACTACCCACATTCACAACAAGACAAACATTCTCGCACACCCTCACATCTGACATTCCTCAGATTGATCCTTAGAGCTCAACAACAGTGCCATGGACGTTTTAACCTTTAGATTTTTATCATGTTTTAAACATAACTTATTTTTCATTTCTAAATTAATATTTATTATAAATATATTATCACTTAATAAATATCAATTTTCCGAATAATATTTATTAGGTGACCAATAAATATTAATTTGGAATCGATAATCCACCATGTTTACAATAAAACAACTTTGGTAAACAAAAGGAAAAAGCCTTTTCTATTCGTTGGTAACATTAGGACATAAAACCCAAAAACTCTCTCATTCCTCATTTTGTAGCTCCTTTTTATCTCTGAAAAGTTGTAGAAGCTTATTTATTGCAATGAATGATGTATTATAATTTAAATTTTAACACAATAATTTCTTTTCTACAGAGATGATTGGTTATTCCGTAGACAATCTAGGATCTACTTCTTCTTTTCTTTTTCCTCATATTGACTGAAATCAAAATTAAAACTCTGAATCTAATTCATTGCCAACATCAAAGTCTGCATCATCTTATAGAACGCCTGCCAATTTCTCGTGTCTCCTCATCAATTTGTGTGATGTCTTTAGGATCAACATCCTACCATAAAGATAGAGTCTATCAATTCTCAAAAGTTTAGCAATCCTACAGTCACAAGTCACTATGCAAAACTACTAATTCTTTGTTCATTGAAACGTAAGTTTATTTCTCTTGATAGTGAATGAAGTTGTATGTGGACCAATTTATCTCTATAGCAAAGGAACTGACAACTTATGAAAGGAGGTAAATTGCAAGTATCCTTAACTTTGGTTTATCTTTTCCATGTTGATGTCCCCTGTTAGAAATTAATCTCAACTACCTCAATTAATACTTTCGTATTATTCCCTCACGCAGAAGAACAACTTTTAATATTTTAAGTTAAAATTTTTTCAAAAGTTCATTACTTCTGCAGGCTGTTAAATCAGCATTAAATTATTTTTGACTGCGCTCTCTTTATGCATTGTCACATGATCTCAAGGATTTCTTTCCTCTCTTGCGATCATGCGACCTCTCTCCTTCCGCTATGTCCGCTCAACTACCAAACAACATTATTTAATTTTTTCCCTTCTTTTTGCCTTTGTCGCATGATCTCAAGGCTCTTTTCTCTTTCATGAGATCATGCGACCTATACCTTTTTTAGCCGCATCGCATTAAATATAGTTTTATTTTATTATTTTTCTCTGCCTCCATCAAATTGGTATCATAGCTGAAGGTTGTTTATGAAAGCTGAAGGTGAATCAAAGAGCAAAGGTATTTACAACCAACAATGGAAAGCAAAAGCTTGACAAATCCACAGATCCCACAGTTCAATGGGGAAAATTATGATTATTGGGCAATCACATTGAGGGCATTATTTTGTGCTCAAGATTTATGGGAGCTTGTTGAAAATGGTTACCCAGAACTAGCGGATGCAGCAACATATAATGCTTTGACTCAGGCAGAGAAAGATGTGTTAAAGGAAAATAAAAAGAAAGATTCAAAAGCCCTCTTTTTCATCTTTCAAGGAGTGAATGAAAGTATCTTCCCAAGAATTCAAGAAGCAACAAAGTCCAAGCAAGCATGGGACATTCTTCAAACAACTTATCAAGGAATGGAAAAAGTAAAAATAGCTAAGCTGCAAATGTTAAGAAGAGACTTTGAAACAATCTACATGAAAGAATCAGATACAATAGACACTTTCTTCACTCAAATTATTGGTTTGGTAAATCAAATTAAATCACATGGTGACACTCTTGAAGAAAGGAGAGTTGTTGAAAAGATTTTAAGAAGTTTGCCTACAAGGTTTGAATCTATTGTGGTAGCCATTAAAGAGACCAAGAACCTCTCACAGTTTTCAGTGGATGAACTTCATGCATCACTCATTTCTCATGAGCATAGATTGAGTAGGTCAGCAACTTCAAATCTGGAGCATGCATTCAAGACACAAGTCTCAATCAACACTAGTAGAGGCATAGGACGAACAAATTTCAGAGGTAGAGGAAGAAATTTTTATAGAGGTGGAAGAAACACAAGTGGAAGGGGCAGTAGTCCGTCAAGCTCAAGTGGAAGAGGTAACAGCCAAAACCCAAGTCAATACTCATCACAAAATCAGCCTCAAAGCCAAAGGTATGACAAATCCTCAGTCCAATATTATTATTGCAAGAAATTTGGGCATTATATGAATGAATGTAGAAAGAAACAATATGATTTTAGACAACAAAATGTGAATTTCATGAAAGAAACCCAAAATCAAAAATCAGAATAGGGTACTATGTTTTTGGCATGCAATGTTGCACAAGCAAGTGAAAAAGATTTATGGTTTTTAGATTCAGGTTGCAGCAATCATATGACAGGGAATTTAGAAATGTTTTCTAGTTTGGATGAGAGTGTAAAATCTGATGTAACTTTGGGTAATGACAACAAAGTAGAAGTCAAAGGAAAAGGGAACATCAACATTCTAACCAAAATGGGGGAGAAGAAACATATGACTACTATCTATTTTGTTCCCGATTTAAAACATAATCTAATGAGCATTGGGCAACTTGTTCAAAATGGTTATAGAGTATCATTCAAAAATGGAGAGTGCATAATTTTAGACAAATACCCAACCAATCAGCTCATAGCAAAGGTTCAAATGACAAACAATAGGATGTTTCCTTTAAGGATGAGACCAGATTTGAATGTAGAGTTCTCTCAAGTAGACAACTCAATGAACTCACAAATGAATGAAAGAAAAGTTGCAGCAGTCACTCAAGTGATCTTCCAAGAAGAGATTAAGGATGAAAACTAGCTTTGGCATTTAAGATTTGGACATTTAAATTTTGCAGCTCTAAATCTACTTTATAAGAAAAGCATGGTGAAGGGATTACCCCTAATTGAAAAACTAGAAAGAGTATGTGAAGGGTGCATCTTAGGAAAGCAACATAGAGAATCATTTCCAGCCAGTATGTCAATAAGAGCTAAGGCACCTTTGGAGATAATTCATTCAGATTTGTGTGGGCCAATGCAAACACCTTCAATAGGTGGAAGATTCTATTTTTTGACATTCATTGATGACTATACAAGGAAAACATGGATTTATTTTCTAAAGCATAAAAGTGAGGTGTTTGAATACTTTTGTCAATTCAAAGCACTTGCTGAAAAATAGAGTGGTTATTACATCAAAGTATTGAGAATAGATAGAGGTGGTGAGTATATTTCAAATGACTTCATGAGATTTTGCAAAGAGCATGGAATTCATAAGCAATTTACCACAAGATATACCCCTCAACAAAATGGTGTAGCTGAACGGAAGAATAGGACAATAATGGAAATGGCTAGAAGCATGTTGAAAGCCAAACATTTGCCAAATGAGTATTGGGCTGAAGCCATATCATGTGCAGCATATATTATGAATAGATGTCCAACAAAAAGTGTCAAGAATATGATTTCGGAAGAAGCATGGAGTGGAAGAAAACATAGTGTTTCTCATATGAGAGTATTTGGATATGTCACATATGCACATGTGCCGGATGAATTGAGAAGAAAATTGGACAACAAAGGAGAAAAATGTATATTTGTGGGATACAGTGATGAATCAAAAGCATACAAATTATATAATCCAATCAGCAAGAAGGTTATACTCAGCAGAGATGTGCAATTTGTAGAAGATGAAGCATGGGATGGAACTTTGGATAAAACAGTGAATATTGTAACCAATTTACCACAAGAAGAAAATGAAAAAATTATACCAGCAAATATCTCTCAAAATGTGACTCCTCCCACTCCTATACAAGGACAACAATGTGCTCAAAGGACACCATCATCAAGTATGAGAACAACCTCATATATTCAAGCAATCACACCTTCAAGTGGACAACAAACACCAATATCATGAGGAACACATAGTGCAGGTCCATCAAGCCCACATTCAACAAATTCAAGTGAGATGTCCAATCCCACATTGGCAAGCATGAGAAGACATAAAATCAAAAATTTAAGAGAGATTTATGAGCAAAATGATGGTGAGGATAACACAGATCAGAATTCTCTTTTTGCATTGTATTCACATGTTGATGATCCAATTCATTTTGAAGAAGCAGTTAAAGAAGAAAAATGGATAAATGCAATGGATGAAGAAATTGATGCAATTGAAAAGAATGAAACATGGGAGTTGGTTAGTCTTCCAAAAGGAAAAGAAGTCATAGGAGTAAAGTGGGTTTACAAAATTAAATTAAATGCAAATGGTGATGTGCAAAGACACAAGGCAAGACTTGTAGCAAAAGGTTACTCACAACAGCCTGTGGTTGATTACAATGAGACATTTGCACCAGTAGCTCGTTTGGACACCGTGAGAACAATATTAGCCATAGCAGCTCAAAACAAGTGGGCAGTATATCAAATGGATGTGAAATCAGCTTTTCTCAATGGCATTTTAGAAGAAGAAGTCTATGTGGAGCAGCCACCTAGGTATGAGATTTTGGGTCATGAAAACAAAGTTTACAGGCTCAAGAAGGCTCTTTATGGACTCAAACAAGCCCCAAGAGCGTGGTATAGTAGAATTGACTCTTATTTTTTGCAAAATGGATTCAATAGGTGCAAGAGTGAGCACACATTGTATACCAAGATGAATGAAAATGGTGAAATCTTAATTGTTTGCTTATATGTTGATGACTTGATCTTCACCGGTGATTTATCAATTGATATGTTCAAATCAGCAATGAAGAAAGAATTTGAGATGACTGATTTAGGATTAATGAAGTTTTTTCTTGTCATTGAAGTGAATCAAAATGATAAAGGTATTTTTATTTCTCAATCTAAGTATGCAAATGACATCTTGAAAAGGTTTAATATGATGAACTACAAATCAGCTCCAACACCTATGGTCACAGGTTTGAAATTGAGTAAAGATGACAAAGGAGATGACATAAATCCAACATTGTATAAAAGACTTGTTGGCAGCCTTATGTATATAACAGCCACAAGGCTAGACTTAATATTTTCTATAAGCTTGATTTCAAGGTTCATGGAGACTCCAAAATTTACACATTGGAATGCTGGAAAAAGAATTTTAAGATATGTGAGTGGAACAAAGAACTATGGGATTCAATACTCAAGCTTAAACGAATTCAAACTCATAGGATATACAGACAGTGACTGTGCTGGAAGTATTGATGATAGAAAAAGCACTTCAGGTTATATTTTTCATTTTGGATCAGGTGTAGTATCATGGGCATCAAAGAAACAACCGATTGTTACTTTTTCATCTGCTGAAGCAGAGTATGTAGCAGCCACAAGTGCATTATGTCAAGCAGTTTGGATGAGAAGAATTTTGAAAGATCTCAGACAAGAACAAGAAGAACCAACAAAGATTTATTGTGACAACAATTCAGCCATAGCATTATCAAAAAATCCAATTTTTCACAAAAGAAGTAAACATATAGACACGAGGTATCATTTCATCAAAGAGCTGATCAACAATGGAGAAATCTACTTGGAACATTGCAGATCTAAAGATCAATTAGCAGACATCTTCACCAAGGCACTGGGAAAAGAGAGTTTTGTTTATTAAAGAGATGAATTGGGCATCAAAGATAGTAGCAGTTGTGATGAAGGGGGAGTGTTAGAAATTAATCCCAACTGCCTCAATTAATATTTCTGTATTATTCCCTCACGTAGAAGAACAACTTTTAATATTTTAAGTTAAAATCTTTTCAAAAGTTCCTTACTTCTGCAGGCTATTAAATCAACATTAAATTATTTTTGACTGCGCTCTCTTTATGCATTGTCACATGATCTCAAGGCTTTATTTCCTCTCTTGCGATCATGCGACCTCTCTCCTTCCGCTATGTCCGCTCAACTACCAAACAACATCATTTAATTTTTTCCCTTCTTTTTGCCTTTGTCGCATGATCTCAAGGCTCTTTTCTCTTTCATGAGATCACGCGACCAGTACCTTTTTCAGCCACATTGCATTAAATATAGTTTTATTTTATTATTTTTTTCTGCCTCCATCATCCCCTTCTCAGGAGTAGTCGGAGGTGACCACTTAGCCTATTTAGTTCAATAGGATAAGTATGACAGTAAGGAAATAAATTAAAGTAATTATTTTAAGCTATCAAATAAAGTATCATTTTATGGATAACTTATATAATTTCATTTATTTTACTTAAGTGAAAAATATAAGAAATATTAAGAGCGTCACTTTAATGTCGAATTTTTTGTTTGAAATATTTGAAAAAAGAAGGAATTTGGAAGGACTTTCTATAAAGTTCCTCAGCTTTTTATAAAAGAACTTTGTGGAACTTATTTTCACAGTTCTTGGTATATTATCTCATTTCTAGATTCGGAGAGGTTCTTGAAGAGTAGGAACCCTAGCACAAAAACCTAAGAAATATCAGTTTTGGTAGTGAAACTACCTTCCCTAGCTGGTCATTTGGTAGAATCGCTCAGATTTCACATTGGGAATCAATGGAGGAGCTTGTTGAATTTATAAAGTCTTGCGTCATGAAAATTTTTAGGGTTTGAATATTTAATATAGTCTTGTTTGGAAAAAAAGTATAAATGTCATTATAGAAGGATGACAGAAATAAAGCTATAAATTATGGTACAACTTTATTGTTGATTTTGGCATGGGATTGAAACCTTATTGTGCTATCGATTGGAAGTTTTGGTGTTTGCTGAGGTTGTGGAGTCACAGGCAAGGTTGACACCATGAAACAATGAAGGATAATTTCATTTATGAGAAAATATTATTTATGTGCATTACTGGGCGATTGCATTTGAATCTTGAATTAGTTTATTTGTCAAATAAGGGTTTACAAGCCTGGGTTTAAGGAATGATTTACTTCAGTGAAAATTTTCTATTTTCCTAGTCATTTGATTGAAGGATACTTCTATGGAAGGGTGACCATTGCTAGCTTGGTAGGACTGGCTTCTGAGCATGGTTGTATCTATTATTTTTTTGCATGTGAATCTTCAAGCTGAATGGCAGAACACGTTCTTGGAAGGTATCTCGACCTCACTTTGGCAAGGCATTTTGGTTGCATCTCCCATCTATGCTAGCCACCCAAGGAGGATAATCTCAGGTGTTGAAGCATGGGAGTCATCGGATGCAATACACTTCATCATATGGTGTCGCAGGCTACAATATTTGCACAGGAAATTCATGACTGTAATTTTCTTATAAAGATCAACAAGTGTCATCATGTAACCTTTTATTTATTTAATGACAAATCTGTTATTGATTGCAATATATTTTACTGTGCTACATACTCAGTTTTGAACATTACAAAATAATACTTGATATTGTTATATCTGTAGTTCTTGATAAATATTTGAAAAGCTTCATTTCTAAGTTGTTAAACCTGCTCTTAGAAGATATACACAAAAAATAGTAAGTTGTTAAACCTGCTATTTGAAGATATACACAAAATGTAGTAAGCTATTAGAAATAATATCCATTCACTGAAATGGCGAGATAAGATGAAAAATTTAATACACACGTTAATAGCACGAGAGTTTACACATGCTATGGCCACCATCCATACGGTTTGTGTGAGCTATAATGTAGCTCTATCTACTTTTCAGTCTAGTTTGAATGTTAGATAGAAAAGTTCAGCAAAGGCAAGCCATCGTGTTCAAAGTATAATTGACTTGTTAGTTTTATATATCTTTCTTCCCCTATTCATCATTAGGATGCATAATCCTATTCTTTTCTTTGAGATTTATAGTAAAGGTTTTCATATAGAATGGGGTGTTCATTGTGTTCCATTGCCATGCCACAGTAGTCTTGATATGCTTGCTTGTGTAATCCCATATTAGGATCCCTATTATGAATTGTTTATTTTAAATGCCCAACTATGCTATCAAACATCTCTATAAAAAATTCTAAACCAAAACAGTATAGTAAAAATCCAATAGACACTTAGAGTAACATGAACAAGTGCTGGACACAAGAATTTCTCTATAAAATAGCATCCTCTATTGGAACAATAACACTAAGGCAGATAGTTCATGTACATGATAACAAGAAAAGGTGGTTATAAGGATACAATTAAAAACTTGGCCACTACAATCGTGATTCTTTCATATCCAAGGGAAAAGGCTAGTTAGGAAAAATGAACACTGCTATTTTGAACCCAGAGAAAAAAGTAAAACTTACAAATAGAAGAACAATTCAAACCCTAATTTTTCAATACAACATCTCTATGAATATTTTTAAATTAGTAGATTAAATAGAAGTATCAATTGTATAAGCCACTATTTGTTCATTTTTTTCCTCTATATACTATTACAAACGTCTTGATATAGCTCAAATAGCTCAAATTTTGAGATAGATATTTGGAAATGGAATGATTCCATTGTCACTATTGGATGACATATGTTAAGTCGAGACTGAGGTATCAATTGTGTTCATGTGTTAAGTTTGCAACAATAGTGGTTGTTAAATGCAAAAATGTAGTCAGATTCATCAATGGGCCTTGTTTAACAAGGCTTGAGTTATCATATATTAAGAACATTTGAGCCTATGGGTGAAAATTTTCTTTATGCTGAAAATGTACCAGAATGTATTTTAGATTCTAAATCATGGTAGCAATTAGACAACAACAGGAGCCTTGCGAATATTAGAGGGTCGCAAGGCTTGAATGTAAATCAAATATTAAGGAAGGAGTTATCAAATATTGTTGGAACACATTGCTTGTTGAACAATGGGATGGGATAAAGAATTGTATATAAGATCTTTTTTTGAGGTAAAAAATAAAAGATTCTGTATCAGATCTCATCTCAAAATTTCATCTACTTTGGTTCTTCTTGCATGGAAATTGACTTGATATCTACTAAATTTATTGGTAGTTTATTATTTGGCCTTTTTTTATAATAAATTGAGATTAAAAGTTGGGTGTGTTATTTTCTTCAGCTTTCATACGATGAAGTTTCATTTTCTCGAGAGAAGCTTTATGTAAACAAGCTTAATGTAATACTAGTTCAAGTGAGTCATATAATTTCATTCCGGTGGTAATTTTTGGCAATACAGTTTTCTTTACTGTAACAATTGAGATTTTGTTTGTATATTTATGTTTTCTTTTAGATATATCTCATTCAAGTGAATCTAAAGGATTTAAAATAAAAATAATAAATTTGCAATTATTTATTATATGTTTTCTTTGGTTCCTCTAATTATTCATGTTTATTTAGTTCTATTAATAAATTTTGTTTATACAAATAAAACTTATTAACTTATTCAAAACTTGATGGTGACCATTTTCAGTGTTTTTCACTTTTTTTTTTGTACTTTTGTGGAAATACTACAACAAGAAAAAAAGAATTAGAAATGATACCAATAAAGAAAAAATGCCAAGGATACCATTTCTTACTATAGGAGATTACAGTTACTTTGTATCTTAAATCATTTTTATACATGGCAAGAAGAAATAAATTAAATATATCATTTTGCATGAATGATAAAAAATAAATCATAGGGATTGGATGTACAGAATGTACAATAAAAAAGAGCCAATAACAAAAAGGGCCATACACATTAAATGGAGGAAAACTAAAAAATGTGCAAATAATTGGAACATGGGTTTATTTGAAAAGTGTGTAAACTCAAATAGGTATAACTATTAAAATAACAACTTGGGCAAGAACCCTACTAAATAGTTCAAACCAAGGAAAACTACCCTAGTGGAGAACTAAATTCCTTAGGTGTCAGCATTCAGTGTCTTATTGGAGGAGCCACCTATGAGCTGTCATCTATCACTATAGGAGTACTAATGCCAAGTGAAAGAATTCCAATTGGGGAAAGTCCATGGCACCTAGACTAGACAATCCTATGAGGAAATAGATTCTGCATGGGATGTCTCCTAACATTTGAAGTTGCGTAGATATGGAATGGGGTAAGCAAGTGAATATGCACCATTTTTGGAGGACAGTCACATGTATATTCACTTGATTGATTGGTTTTACTTTAAATTAAATTTGGGAAGATAGAACAATGAATTAGCTTCTAATGATGCAAGTCTTAGGTCTGGCCGTGCTTTACAGAGGGAGATCCATTCCTTCTTGGAGAAACTACTTTAAAACCATCATATTCATGGGTCTATTCACAAATATTTTAATATCTTCTGATTTCACCATTCAAAAATTCTTATTTTTTGGTTTAAAGTAGTGGATTCAATACTCTTTCATTTGAAATAAGTCTCATACTAGTTGGTTATGTATTATAAGAGAAATCCCATGTTTTCTAGGACTGTCCACTGAGAAATATAAGATTGTGACTACATGTTCTAGAGTTATGATTGTATTTGATACATTTAATGATTGAACTAAATACATATATTGGAAAGGCGAATAGTGATAGTGTGATCAACCATATCTTAGGCTTGTAAATTATGGAAAAAATTGTCTTTGATAGGTTATGAAGTTCTTGTTAGGAAAGCTACTAGCGGAAATGCCTTCCAAATGTCAATTTACAGGAAAAATTATATAAAGATAAAATCTACTAATATGCATAGGAAAAATATAGAGAAAACAAAGGCACACCCAAGATAAAACACATGAGACAAAGATTTACGTGGGAAACCCTTTCAGAAAAAACCCACCATCCAAGAACCAGAGTGTCACTCTTCGTATTATAGTAATCTGATGCAGGGGCATCCAAGGTTGGAGCAGGGGCATTCTTTGTGCTTGGTGAAACTGCATAAGTGTTTGAGTTTTGGCTGGCTTTTACTTGGTTACAGCCTTGACCGATGACCTCGGTAATTGAAGGAAGCTCGGTCACTAAAGGAACTCAGTAGTCTCTGGCACTCAGTGTATAGGTCACTCAGTCATGCCTGTGGTGCTCAGTTTCCTATTGCTCAGCAATAACTGTGTTGCTCAGTCATGCTTGTTGTGGTCGGTTGACTGGCACTTGGTTATTTCCTCTGTTGCTCGATGTTCTTGCTTATCCACTAGATTATTTTGAGTGAATTGGCTTGGCTGACTGGTGCATTTAATTTGGGTTGTGCTCCTCATGATAGGGATTGACGGTTGGACATGTGGGGATCTAGATCTGGTGCGTTGCATTCTTCTTTGCGGATCTGATGACCATTTGGGGCCATCTTTGAGAGTTTCTTTATTTTGTAAGGCTATTTGAGAGCCGACTATTATTTTAGCATTTAATATTTGTTTGTATAGATTTATTATTTCATAATCTGACTTGTGGTTGGGAATCAGTATTTATAGGATGCTTGGGTAGATGTTTAAGGAGAGGGGGGTGGAAAAGGTTGGTTTCCTGGGAGCTTAGGAGCAAGAAGATTTCTTGGAAGTTTGAGTACAAGTTTAGATCTTTCCTGGGTGCCTACCAATCCTTATAGTCGGGCATGTTAATGAAAATCAGAGTTAAACAATTTATTGTGTTGCTTTCTACATATTCCGTTGCATTGCTCTGACTTGTTGTAAGGTTTGGACTGTCCTTAATTGGATCCACCATCCCTTGACCTGCGTCAGGTGGTATCAGAGAAAATTTTTGTTCCTATTGGAGTGAATGCTAATCTTGTGAAGCAAAAGTTTGACCTAGCAAGGCTAATCTTGCGAAGTTAATCTTGTTGAAGGAAAGATCTTGTTATCTTAATTGCAGATCTATGGCACTGAACTTGTGAAATTGTGCCCTAGTTGGTTGTAAGATTGTAGGTTGCAATCTAACTTTCATACAACTTGCAGATTGTCACAAGGTGATTAGTGAGGGTTTGTTGCTGAGGGTTTTCTATTATCTTTAAGGATGCCTCTGAGAAGATTAGACCCTAGAGTTATTCAAGACCTCTTTGATACCATGGAATCTAGGATTATAGAGAAAGTGAAATCAGATTTTAGATCTAAGATGGAATTGATGAAGAATGGCATGGTCACCAAGATCATGAGAGTTGTTACTAGTATTCCTCAGAATGTTGGTACTAAGGATGGCTATGTAGAAGCTGCTATAGAATTTAAACATGTTGGATCTAGTAGATCTAGTGAAGACATAACTACTTGGTTGCCTAGATCTGCTGCTCTACTTAGTGGTTACCAAATGGAAGTCTCTACTTTCTCTGGCACTTTGAGACCTGAGAATTTAATTGACTGGATCAGTGAACTTGAAGATTTCTTTGAGCTAGAAGAAATTGAAGATCCTCTTCAGTTGAGATTAGTATAGACAAAGCTGAAATGTCATGTTGCTCTTTGGTGGAAGGAATTGCAAAGAGACTGAGAGGATGAAGGTGAAATGAAGATCAATCGGTGGAGGTTGATGGTGACTAAATTGAAAGCTAAGTTCATACCCACTGACTATGAGCTTGAATTGTTTAAGAAGTTGCAAAATCTGAAACATAAGGATTTGTCTATTGAAGATTATACCGAGGAGTTCCACAAACTTACTATTCGGTCTGGACATTGAGAGATTGGTAAGGAAAAGGTGGCTCAGTATGTGAATAGTCTGAGGTTCAATATTTAGGATGAGCTTAGTATGTTGAAGATTGATTTTGCAAAAGATGCTTATCAGTATGCTCTGAGGGAAAAAGAGAAGTTGAAAAGGAAGCAACCTAATAACTCTTGAGGGAAGGAGAAAGTTGATCACTGAGCAAAGGAGAAACCAAGTCATGCAGAAGATGAATAGAAACATGTGGAACCTAAGAAGAAGATAGGTAGAGTTATCTTTAAAGGTACTTGCTACAACTATGGAGAGGAAGGACACCATTCTTTTGAATGTACATAGAAGAAGGTTGACCGATGAACTGTTGTGGTGAATGAGAACATTCAGAATGAACTTGAAAGAGAGAACTTGCTGCTTCAGTGAACACTGCTCGGTACAAAGGATCAACCTTGTCAAAGGAGTAATTTGTTTAAGACCCAATGCAAGTCTGGAGGTAAACTCTATAATTTATTTGTTGATAGTTGTAGTACTAATAACCTTGTTGCAGAGGACATGGTTAGGAAACTTGGTTTGAGTAGAATGAAACATCTACGTCCTTATAGGATTGGTTGGCTGCAAGATGTTCATGCTTTGGAAGTAAGAGAACAATGCTTCATTGATGTTTAGATTGGCCAGTATAAGGATCTTGTGTTATGTGACATTGTGGATATGGATAACTGTCATATATTGCTTGGTAGACCTTAGCAATATGATTGCATAGCTATGTATGATTGTGTGAAGAACATTTTTACTGTTGAGAAGAATGACAAGAAGTTTTCACTGATGCCTTTGATAGATACAACACTCGGTAGGAGAAGCCTAAGTATTGGTAGCCGAGTTGAAGTTGTGGATCCAGAGAAAATGAATGATCAGTTTGGAGAATTGACTTGTGCATTATCTAGTAAAGACTTGAGACGATAGAGGAAATAGGAGTGGAAGAAGTTGCAAGTAGAAAAGGTGGAGGACTTATATGTGAAGAGCTAGTTCAGGGTTCATGTGTTGAATCTTGGAAGATTATCTTCTCACATATGAATATCTTTTGGAACCTGGGGTGTTTGATGTAGGGGCATCCAAGGTTGGAGCAAGGGAATTCTCTATGCTTAGTGAAATTGCATAAGTGTTTGAGTTTTGGCTAGTCTTTACTCGGTTACAGCCTTGACCGATGACCTCGGTCATTGAAGGAAGCTTGGTCACTGAAGGAACTCGGTAGTCTTTGGCACTCGGTGTATAGGTTACTCGGTCATGCCTGTGGTGCTCGGTTGACACTGGTGCTCGGTGATGCCTGGTTGGCTTTGTTATTTCACTATGGCTAGGTAGATCTAACTTATCGATGGAGTTTTGTGTGATTTGTTGGGCCGACTTGGTGCTTTTATTATTTGTATCTTTTGTTGGATTCTCCTAAGTGGATCTAGATGTGGATATACTATATTAAATGTTTGTATACATTTTGTAAGCTGACTTGTGGCTGATGATTAGTATTTAAAGGAGAGCTTGGGGTAGATGTTTGGGAGAGAGTTCTTGGTAGTGAAAGGTGGCATAAGTTTAAAGCTATCCTGCTGAAGATGGAGTTGGTGAAGTTATGGAAAAGTTATTTCCATGAACTTGCAGATTTGATTCCTATCAGATAGTGGTAATAGCAGAGCTAGTGGTTACATACTTGGGAATAAGGAGATTACCTGGATGCTTACGAGCTCAAGTCTAGATCTGCCTTAGGGTTTCCATCAGCTTCTGATTGTCTTTAGAGTTGAACTAGCTAGGGTTTGTATTGGATTTGTTGTAGATCTCGCAGAATTGTTTACTAATTATAATTGGCCCTAACCTGGAAGCCCTTACAGTCGGGCATGTTAATGAAAATCAGAGTTAAACAATTGATTGTGTTTCTTTATGGGTATTCTACTATGTTGTTCTAACTTGCTGCAAGGTTTGGACTGTCCTTAATTGGATCCACCATCCCTTGACCTGCATCATAATTAATACATTACATACAAATAAGAGACATGGGCTCATATTACCTTTCCAATCAACCCCACTGCTACTATTATGACACTGTCCTACAGGCTCACAGCCTCAGCCCTCACAACCTCTACAACAATACAATTGTTATTGTTAACCACATACTTAGCCCCACTCTATCAATGAATCTTGCATACATTTGTACACTATGAAATTTTTTATGGAGTTCGGTATGTCAACCGTCACATAGCATAACTGGTCAACTAACTCTGCTTCACACCGTATGTAGTCTTAGCTCCATTGTAGGTAGTCTCACTTCCACTGTAGGTAGTCTTAGCTCTTACTGTAGGTAATAATGTCTCCATCGAATGGTGACAACATTTCCACTGAATGGAAACTTCCACCAAATGGTAACAATGTCCCGAATGGTGATAACATTTCCACTAAACAGTAACAATGTCTCCACCGTATGGTGAGATTTCCACTTTGTTATTCCAACAATCTCCCACTTAATGAAGTACGGAGTCATAACCATAGACCAGTGAAAAAATACATCTCTAATCACAAGAGAAAACATCATCACCACTATCTCTTAGTATCCATGAGCACCTACAATTGATCAATCCATGCCAACTCCAATTATAGAACAACAATTTTATGAAGTGTCAAGCAAATGACCAATGTTCTCAATACACAAATAGAAAACCAAGATCAATGTCAAAAATTCCAACCATGGCCTCAAGAACATAAACATGACAACATGATCTAAAACATCTCAACCAAAGAGATAACATGCTCCATATGAACATACCATAAACTACACCTTTATCAAAGACTATGTTGAGCCCTCAAGATGTCAACATCTTCAGTCACATGAAGATAAACATTTTCAACTAGTACATCAACACATGTGAAAAAATCCTTATACAACATTAGAATCTCATGCCTTCAATATTTTTAATACTAATGAAGATCATTCACTATGCCACTACCAATAACTCCCACTAAACTATGGCATCGAGTCACACATGGCATCATGACAAACATCTTGTAGATGAAGACCAAATTAATAGAACCAGTCATCATTAGATGAATGATTAGCCAAAGCAACACTACTAGCATCTTCACCATCACTATTAGAAGACTCAAAATCAAAAGAATGCTCCACTTTCTTCTTCTTCTTCTTCTTCTTCTTCTTCTTCTTCTTCTTCTTCTTCTTCTTCTTCTTCTCTTTGCAATCCTTTCAGATATGACCAGTCTACCCATAATTCCAGCAGTTCACTTTGGAAATTCTTCTTGTTGTTGTCCCTTGATTGGTCTCAAAAAGCAAGAGCCTCCTTAGCCACCTTAGAAGACCTCCTCCACATCTCCTCTGATAAGAGTGCATCAACTACCTCATCTAGTTTTAACTAGTTAGTAGTACTTCCAATAGCCATCATAAGACGGTCCCACGAATCAAGCAAAGAACTCAACTACAACATGCAACACTCCTCTTCACTTATGGACACACCAACATATGTCAGTTGTGAAATCACCATATTGAAAGTGTTTAAATGACCAGCCATAGCAACTCCTTTGTCCATCTTTAGAGAGTACAATTTCTTTCTCACGAAGAGCTTGTTTACCAAGGATTTTCCCTGATAAATATCTCCCAATTTCTTCGACAAAAAATGTACAATTTTATCCTCATAGATGTTTAACAAAACACTATCTTCCAATGTCAATCTTATAATTCCTCTCCCCTTTTGATCTACATGATCCCAATCTTCCTGCTTCATGCCTGAATTCTTGTTCCCAGACACACAAGTCCATAGATCTCGGTCTACCAACATATCTTCAACTTTAAGTTTCCACAAATTAAAGTTTGTGCCATTAAACTTTTCAATTTCTATTCTCCCTAATGTACCCCCCATTTCGATTGCAAGATCAAAACTTCACTAACTCCCACTAGAACCAAATTGACACCAATGACCAATGACCAACCCTACCCAAACAACCAACCCTATCCAATAGAATAATGGTAATGGTTTTGGCTTTGATACCACTTGTTAGGAGAGCTACTAGTGGAAATGCCTTCCAAATGTCAATTTATAGGGGAAATTATATAAAGATCAGATCTAATGAGATGCATAGGAAAAATAAGAATAGAGAAAATAAAGGTACACACAAGATAAAACACATGAGACAAAAATTATGTGGGAAACCCTTTTGGGAAAAAATCACTAGCCAAGAACTAGAGTGTCACTCTTCCTATTGCAATAATCAATATATTACATACAAATAATAGACACAGGCTCAGATTGCCTTTCTAATCAACCCCACTACTACTATTATTAAACTGTCCTTTAGGCTCACAGCCTTAGCCCTTACAACCTCTACAGAAATACAACTGTTACTATCAACCATAGACTTAGCCCCACTCTATCAATGAATCTCACATACATTTGTACACTATGAAATTCATTATGGAGTTCGGCATGTCAACCATCACATAATATAACTGGTCAACTAACTTTGCTTCACACCATAGGTAGTCTCAACTCCACCGTAGGTAATCTCACTTCCACCATAGGTCGTCTCAACTCTCACCATAGGTAATAATGTCTCCACCAAATGGTGATAACATTTCCATTGAATGGTAAAAATGTCCCAAATGGTGACAACATTTCCACCAAATGGTTCCACTAAATGGTAATAATGTCTCCACCATACGGTGAGATTTCCACTTCGTTATTTCAATAGTTTTGATTGCAGGTATTGAATCAATATTTATGACAAAGACAACAGGGTTGGAATTTGGTATAGATTATTTCTTCATGAACATTTCCAAGTGGTAGTAGTGTATGTTAAGAATGTGAATAACACCTCAGAGTCATTAGATCAAGTTGGAACAGTCCTTTGAGTCTCTGTTTTAGTTCCATCAACATAATTGTTAGTCTAAGTGTCTGATACAAACCGTGAAGGTTCTACACCTTTTGATCTAATCTTTTATTATTTATAATCATTCTCAAGACACTACTTGCACCCTATCCATGGATTGTATTTTTCCAATAGTCCATATTGAGCCTACCCATTTTGATAATTTATTGATTCCACATAGGTTATGATGTCATTCAAGGTTCCTTGATATGAATAGGGTGTTTTTATAAAACAAATACCAAATAAGGACTATCTCCATTCCCTATAGAGCATTATGAGTAAATGGAGTTGTGACATGGTGCATTGGGTCATCCATAAGGAAAGCATGTTGGGGCAGTACATCTAGGGTAATTGGTGAGGCATTGTGGAGGGATTGGTAGATGAAAAGAAGGTTTCTATATCTAAGTTCATGTCGCATTTCAAGTGAAGAATCTATGAAGGATGAGTACAAGTTGGGTGCACACTACAACATGTTTATTGAACCTTGCATCTAGGGAGGTAAGGAGATTGTTTGTGAGTTTCTATTGGCTTCCTTTGCATTACTTAGAGGATATCTAAGTCACAAGGTTCAAATTTGAATTCAGTCCGTTGATCATTAAAATTTGATAAAATTTGGCAAGAGTAAAAATTCAAAAACAAATTGACATTAAATTTACCCTATATAAATATATTTATTTTAAATATAAGTACTATATCCATAAAATTGTCCAAATAGTTTAACATTGCTAAATAATTTAACTAAATAACTTAATATTTTTTTTATAAAAATAATGTTATAATATATAAAAATATTATATTAAATATCATAAAATTTGTATGAAGTTCAAAAAGGGTAAAAATTTGCTAAAATTCAAATTTCATGGATAAAATTCCACATGTCTTGTGACTCAGCTTGCTCCAAAATGGACTTTAGAGTGACACACAAGGTAATTGATAAAAAAAAATCATCCTATGCAATATACTCTCTTTAACAAGCATGTTGGATTATGTAGTATTCAAATCAGATTAATTTTTGAATGGTGCATGAACTTAAAATAACTCTTTATAGCTATGACTAGTAGTTTCTTACATGCAAGTTATTTATGAATCAATGCTAGATTGTTCAAATTTCTCACTTGGTGAGTGTATTTAGTTTGCATCTTTTACTTTCTTCTATCTCTATAATACGTTGACTTGACTTGTGTGATTCAGATCTGGTTTAAAGGACTTTGTATAGATAAGAGTTTCCCTTATCAACATGTGATTGTAAATCCTAAAGCAATTATCTCTTACAAATTTATCAAAGGCTTTTTCCCCTGACAACGATAAGGTATCTATCATTTATCACCAAAACCATTTCTTTTCTTTACAATGCTTAGTTTAATGCATAAAAACAAATTCATTATCTCTTAAATTGGTCTTAGGATTTCCTTCAATACTTAACATGTTTTCCTTGTACAAAATTGTTGAATTATATACAAAATGCAGGTAGGGTGCATTTTTTGAGACCATCCTTATGTAATTTGGCAAAAATGTTTTCCTTGTACAAAATTGTTGAATTATATACAAAGTGCAGGTAGGGTGTATTTTTGGAGACCATCCTTATGAAATTTGGCATGGATGCACTTGTTTGCATGTAAGTGCCATACACACAAAGATATATAATTATCTTAGGTACATCTTTGATATTCTCTTGTTATAGAGGTAATTAAAAGATATAAAGTAAGGTGTAAAAATATGAGAGTTAAAGATAAAATACTAGAGGACAATCTAATGTTGTCATAGTTGTAAAGCATACATAGCTAAGTGTAAGAACATGTGAGTACAGAGAAAACTGTAGATGCATTTAAAATGTTGTAACACAAAATTATTTACATTATGCATCATGTCACAATTTAAATGGCACTAGCTCAATGGAAGAGCACTTTCTTTTCAAGAAAGAGGATGGTGGTTTGATTCCATCGTTCCCTAATACAACTAAATTAATGACTGAATATATGATTAAATTAATGACTAAATAAATGACTAAATTGATGACTAAATAAATGACTAAATTATTGACTAAATATATGACTAAATTAATGACTAAATATATGACTAAATTAATGACTAAATGATGAAGGGTGCTCCCCTTAATACCACAAACACATAATAGAAACACAGAAACAACAACAATATG
The DNA here is from genome assembly GCA_027943335.1 of Chamaecyparis obtusa. Taxonomy (NCBI): domain Eukaryota; kingdom Viridiplantae; phylum Streptophyta; class Pinopsida; order Cupressales; family Cupressaceae; genus Chamaecyparis; species Chamaecyparis obtusa. The sequence goes on along the minus strand of BSBK01013760.1, from coordinate 10,249 downwards.
CAAGAATAGAAAATTGGCTTCTTATTATCTCCACAAATGTGGAATTACAAACTTTCAGAATTACAATATGCAAAGCCACATGAGCATTCCCTTACAATATTTTGTCAGACAAAGCCTCAAATCAATACCCAGATCTACTATCCAGAACTATTCTAAACTACCTAAGACAACACTACAGCCTTCCTTATATAGGCAATTTTCCACCACCTGGGAAGGTTCCAAAAATTTTAGCCAACAAGGCCGACCGGACTTAGAATTATTTTATTTTACAATTTATTACATCAAAGTCAGCTCAAAATAAATTTTGAAACCCAAACAGAAATTTTGAAGGAAAATCATTTTCTGCTATTTCAGGTGACCCAACTTCTGAAGACCATAAGTCATCACCAGTTACTCCGATTGACTATTATGACCCCAATTTTGAAAGGGTACGAGGAGCTCTACAACGCTTAAATTAAGAAAGCTTCATTCAGTCAAAAATTTGACCTCATCTAGGGCCTCTAAAGCTTTCAAAACTGAATTCAAAGTTTCTGTACCCTGCTGCCAATACCGAAAATCTGCAATATCTTCAAAACTAGACTTGATCTAGCAATGAAACTTTACTGGCAGGCTGATATGACTATGATGAACCTCCATCTATGAAATCAGAATATTCTGAGATCATATGACCAACTTACTAAAAATAGTAAGTTTCCATAAATAGTAGCTCCGCACAAGATAGCCCTTATTGAAAAGCAAACATAAATATTTTTGGGTGATGCAAGATTGCTCTTACACCCAGGATGCTTCTACATCACTAAATAAATGACTAAATCAATGACCAAAATAATTACCAAATCAATGACTAAAATAGTTTAGTCATAAATTTGGTCGTGAGATAAATGACTAGAAATAAACTACTAATGGTCACATGACTAAGTTTAGTAATTTATCTACAATTCCTAGTAGTGTATATAGTTATATATTGCTGTTTTTGTACTAGTGCAATTAGCTATTATTTTTCTTCCTTTTGCTGCAAATTCATTCAGCAAGGCTTGACCAACCTTAAGAGAGCTAAGGTTAAGTGAGAAATTTATTATCAACTGTTTCAGTCTCTTCTTGTTGTACTTCTCTTCTCTAGTCTTGGATGTTGATTCCCCAAGACTAGATAAATTTTCTTTGAAGCATGTCAAGATGTTACTGACATCTTCTACTAAATGAACTTTTAGTACTTTCTTGTCCTCGGGAAGTAGGTTGTTTAGTATACTTATTGATTCAACAAATAATGGGTTCCTCATTAATTTTTTCTCATTCTCTTTCTCCATTACTAACACATTCATTTTTATCAAATCCTCTTCTCCCCATAAGTCTAAACTTGTTGCGTCAGGGGTCAAACCTGACAATAATGACATTGAGGGCTTAGGGGTAAGGAGTGTACTATCCAAAACCTTATTGTTTACCTTTATTGGTATTTCAACAGAGGGCTCATCTTTTGGTACGTCCTCCTTTTCTTCTTTCTTCTCACTTTCATATCCAGTCAGGTTTTGAACCTAAACTTCTTCTTGCTGCTTAGGTGAATCATCACCACATAGAATTTCTACTTCCTAATTACTCACAAAGGCTTCTTCAAACTTGTCAAGGTCCTTATCTATTACTTCCATTGATATTTCAACATTATCAATCATGATAGTGTTGTCTTTTGTCTTAGCCATGGGTACAAACTTCATTGCTTTTGTAGGCACTAGCACTAAGGGTGCAGAGACATGTGGACCTGTCACAAGTGCATTAAGGATCTCAAAATCCTTGGCTTCCTTGAAGGGTACTTGAGTTGTAGGTGCGGTAGGAGGATGCATGTGTCTTCCTAGGAACACCTTCTAAAATACTTTTTCAATCTCCTTTGTTACTAACTCAAAATCCTTGCTCATAATTTGTCAAGTTCTTAGTTTGGTTCTAAGGTGTGGCTTTTCCAAATCCAACAATAATGATTTTTCTTCAATTCAAAAAATAAGGAGGTTACCATCTAATATCTTTTCTTTTATTCTAAAGTCTTCTTCAATAGATCGTCTCTTCAATGTATCCAAAATGTCCCAAACATTGTTAGGAATGACCGTCTTAAGTTCCAGAACAATCTTCTTGGTTGAGATTTTCCAGCAAGATAGATTGTTGTCTGTATGTTTGTCATTAATGACAACATATGTAAGAAACATATGTGGAAGCCTGATGAAGAGAGCCTTCAGCATATGTTGCATAGATATGTTATCAGCATGATCTCATAGTCGTAGAGGGTGATTCTGAGTAAAGATAGGTTTATATTTGTATATATCAATGAGTGTTCCTGACAGGTCCCAGGAATAGTTCTGTATGTTATTTGCAGTACAATTGTAGTAGAGCCTTTCACTTATATATTTAAGTTGTAGACATATATATGATATTATGTTTATGGATGTAGAGATAGATATGTAGTACAAATTGATTTATGAAGTCTCCAGTTGACAGTTGCAGTTTCCTAAGTTATCCAGAAGAGCCGATAGTGTTTATATGACTATGGTAGTTGCGCCTATCATCTCATTACATGTGCTTGGATTTATGTGAGTATGAGAGTTAAGAAGGTTTGGTTACGAGCACATGACATAATTTGTCATGAGAAGAAAGTTGGACTTAATTTGGTGGAGCCGACTGGATGTAGCGTGGCATCTACTCACATAGATTTACGAAGTCCTAATTTATGTTTCATGCTTAGTAGAGCTGACTAAGTTATTATTGAGGAGTTATATTATTTCTCTAATATGATTTCAAGATGGTTGTAATAGGCCAACTTGATTATATGATTTGAAGGGAAGATATTTATAGGTAGTCTTTTATGATTGCTAAGTATGGTTCATGTTGAGAGTGTAGAGTAGAGCAAAAAATGTGAAGTGTTGAGACATTAGTAGAAGTATATGTGACCAAGTAAAGAGTATATGATATTCATTGCAACTGATCTAGATAGAAGGTCTACGTGTAGTTCACCAAGATCCAGATATAGTGTGTATCTGTTTAACCAAAAGGTTGTAGCCTTCACCCCTTTGAGCAGTGAGCTCTCGGATAGTGCATCCTCACCCCTAATAGGGTTAATTGTAAAAGAATTCTAACAGGGTCTGACCCTTGACCAGGCCATTGTACTAAATGCATTGTAAAGCTCAACTCCTAACATGGTTATAAGGTCTTCTAACAGGGATCATAATACACTAGTGTAGATTATTAGTGGGTGTTAATTTCCACCTTGGGTTTTATGTATTTGGTTCCCCTGTAACCAAATTTTTTGTGTTGTTTTAAGTGTTCTTATATTGTGTTTATGGTCAATATTCTTCTATACTTAATTGGATAAAGAATTGAATCTTGTAGATAATTGATTCACACCCCCCCTCCTCTTTATTATCTCTTGGGACTATTCCTAACAATTGGTATCACAACCAAGTGCCTTGGAAAGAAATTTTAATAGCTTGAGGTTGATCAGATGGCATACTTTAGAAAAGAAAGTCCTATTTTTGATGGAGATAACTATATTGACTCAAAGAACAAGATGATGACACATTTACAATGCATTTCTTTTGACATCTTTGAGGTGGCTACTAAGGAAACTGAGATTCCTTCCTTATGAGATCTTTCAAAAGAAGATGAAACTCTTAAGAAAAAGGAGCTATTCACTTCAAATGCTATTGCCAAAGAAGCACTCATCATCGCCCTATCTGACAGTAAGTTCTCAGAGGTCAAGAAACTAGATAAAGCCTACAAGATATGGAAGTACCGAGAAGACATGTTTGAAGGATATATTCAAGCCAAGAATGTGCGTATAAAGAAATGGAAGAAAAGATACACTACATTAGAGATGCTACTTGATGAGAATGTCAGAGCTTACAACCAAAGGATTAATAAAGCAGTTGTAGGGATCAGAAAAAATGGTGGAAAAATCTTAGAAGAAGACATAATGGATAAATTTATGGCCACCTTGACACCAGAATATGACAAGATATCTATCCTAGATGAAACTATGTAGTCCACAAAAGACTTTAAAAGAGAGACATTAATCTGAAAGCTTTTAGCATTTGAGATATCAAGTTTTAAGATAGAGCCTAAAAGTGAAACTACCTTCAAAGCATCAGTCCATGGTAAGAAATCCTTGAACACCTCTGGTAATTTTGATGATCATGATGATGAAGAGAAAGTACTAGATGATTTCAATTCTATGATCACTAAAAAAGAAAAGAAAGAAAAAGGAAAATATGAAGGTCAATTGCCATTCAAATAATTTTCATGTAATAAGATTGGTCACTTTTCATCTAAGTGTCCTACAAGAGTTAAGAAGTTAAAAAATAACTACAAGCCTAAGTATACAAAGGAATGTTACTACAATGGAGATGGAGTATCAGATGAAGAATCAACAGAAGATGAAATTGGATTTATTTGTCTTGAAAATAAAAAAAATTCACAAAAGTTAGCATTGATTTCACAAGCAGACATCAAGAGAGATTGGATCATTGACAGTGGTTGTTCACATCACATGACAAGAGAAAAATATAGATTTATTCATTTGGATAGATAAAAAGGAGGCATGGTTAGATTTAGAGATAACACTCCTAAACCTATCATTGGTAGAGGAGCCATCACCTTCGATGGAAAGAGCACTGATGATGTTCTATATGTTAATGGTTTACAACATAACCTACTGAGTGTTGGATAGTTACTTGACAAAGGTTACTGATTAGAGTTCAAATACAACAAGTGCATCATTAACAACAAGGAAGGAGAAATGATTGCATCAGGATGAAATACTAAAGGTAATTTTTTTTAGCTTAATCCAGAAGCAAGTTGTTTTGTTGTTAAAGTAGATGACAACTGGTTATGGCACAAAAGACTATGTCATATCAATTTTGATAACATAGTAAAGATATGTAATGTAATGGAAGTAAGAGATCTTCCTAGCATTGCAAACCCAGTTGATGCAATATGCAAGAAATGTGTGATCGGAAATCATGTAAGGAATTCATTCAGAAGCAAACACAATTTGGTAGAGAACGAGTTGGATCTGATTCATACAGACCTATGTAGACCAACTCAAACAAGATCATACTATGGTGAAAGGTATTTAATTTTGTTTGATGATGATTATTCTAGAATGATGTGGGTTGTTTTCTTAAAGGACAAATTAGAAGCCTTCACAAGTTCAAAATATTCAAGGCTAAGGTTGAGAATGAGTCTGGATTGAAGATTAAATGTCTAAGATTTGATAGAGGAGGAGAATTCACCTCAGAAAGATTTTATGAGTACTACGAAGAACATGGGATAAAGAGATAGCTAAGTGCTCCTAGAACCCCTCAACAAAGTGGAATTGCAAAAATAAGTAATAGGATCATCCTTGTCACAGTGTGCACTATCATGATTGAAGAAAAGGTATCTCACACCTATTGGAGAGATGTGGTCAATACAACAGTCTACACTATCAATAGAATTTAGTTGAAGCCAGACACAAATAAGACACCTTATTCGCTATGGTTTGGAAATGCACCTACTATTAAATACTTCAAAATATTTGGAAGCAAGTGCTACATCAAGAGGGATGAAGCAATTGGCAAGTTTGATGCAACAAGTGATGAAGGTATTTTTCTTGGTTACTCCACTAAAAGAAAAAATTATAGATGTTATAACTTGAGATTAAAGAATATAATTGAAAGTGCTCATGTTAACATTGATGAGAAGTTCATGATTCAAGAAAGGTATCATGATTATGCACCTATGATTGAAGAAGAACCTAAATTTGACCCTAGAGAAATAGTTGTTGACAAAATATTTGACAACATTGATGTATTGTTCAATGACCCTAAATATAGTGAAGAATAATCTCATAAATTAGATGAGAGAGTCACTTATAATGTTCCTAAATTCACATCTAGATATCATTCAAATGAAGATATCATTAGATATCAAAACAGTAAATTCATGACAAGATCAAAATTAAAGTGTTCTACAACAAATGAAGGGTTATGTTTACTATCATAGATTGAACCCTTAAGTGTTGAAGATGCATGTAATGATTCATATTAGCATGAAGAAATGATAGAAGAGCTAGATCAGATAATTAAGAATGATACATGGGAATTGGTTTCTAGGCCTAGTGATAAGAATGTGATTGGAACCAAGAGGATATTAAAAAATAAGATGAATGGAGATGGTACAGTAGTAATAAAAAAAGATAGTTTAGTATGTAAAGGGTATGTGAAAAGAGAAGGAATTGATTACTCTGAAACATTTTCCCTAGTAAGAATATTGGAAGCCATAAAATTGTTTATAGTCTATGCTACATTCAAAAACATTAAGGTCTACTAGATGGATGTTAAGTCAACAGTCTTGAATGGAGAACTAAAGGAAGAAGTATACATAGAGCAACTTGAAGGATTCACCTTATTAGATAAAAAAGATATGGTATGTAGATTGAAGAAAGCACTCTATAGACTTAAGCAAGCCCCTTGAGCATGGTATGAAAGACTTGATGGATACTTGACTAAGATTAAATTCTAGAAAAGAGCAGAAGATTGTAACTTATTTATAACAGAGAGATCTGATGGATTATTGTTAGTTTCCATATTTTTTGATGACATTATCTTTGGTGGTAATGAAAAACTTAGTGCAAAATTTGAAAAAGAAATGCAAAGAGAATTTAAAATGAGCAAGATTGGACCTATCAAGTACTTTTTGGGATTGAATGTGTAGTAAAAGAGATCTTGAAGACATTCAAGATTGATGATTGCAAGCCAATAATTACCCCTATGATAACATGGTGTAAGCTTTCAAAAGAAGATGATTCACTAGCAGTAGATATAACTTTATATAAGTCTTTGATTGGAAAACTTATATATCTTACTCAAACAAGACCAAACATTTCCAATGTAGTTGGTATTGTTTGAAGATTTGTAGCAGAACCTAAGAAAAGTCATCTCATGGTAGTAAAAAGAATATTTAGATACTTGAATGGAACCATAGACTATGGTTTATGGTATCCCAATTTAGATAATGCAAAGCTTCATGTATATACAAATGCAGATTTGACAGGATGCATGGATGATAGAAAGAGCACCTCTGGAGGTGTTGAATTCCTTGGAGACAGACTTGTTACTTGGACAAGTAAAAAGAATTGTATCTCTCAATCAACAACAAAAGAAGAGTATGTTGTAGCAACATTGAATTTCTCTACAATTGTATAGATCAAGTAGATGATAAAAGACTTTGGTATTTAGTTGATTATCCTATTGTTATTCATTATGATAACACAAGCGCTATCAATATCTCAAAAAAACCCTTTGATGCATGCAAAGAAAAAACATATTGAGATAAAGTATCACTTCCTAAGAGAGAAAGTAGCAAAGAAAGAAGTAATGGTGGATTGTGTGAGTACAAAAGATCAACTAGAAGACATATTCACAAAACCTCTACCTAAGGATACTTTTGAGTATCTTAGGGAGAAGTTGGGAGTAATTCCCTTCCCTGAATTTGATTAGAGATAGCAGGAGTGCATCAGTCCTTAGAGATTGATGAAGGGTTGACTAATCTACCTTGGGAGTAGTACTAGTGCTTAAATGTATTGGTGCCCTTTTCCATTGATGTCAAAGGGGGAGTATATATGTAGTCATAAAAAAAACATGAAAAGAAAAAACACAGAAAAGAAGGTATATAGTAAGGGGGAGCATATTTAGTAGTAAATATGAAGAAAGGAAGAAGTTGCAACAATTGACATTC
>BSBK01013759.1:132500-203226 GCA_027943335.1 Chamaecyparis obtusa | reverse complement strand
AAATATCTAAAATATATTTATATAAATAAATGTACAGATATCAACTTAGAATTATTTTATTATAAAAAATACTATTTTATTTTATTCTTGTATGTGACTTTTAATTTTACTTTTGAAAAATTCATCATTTGATAATTCATTGTCTAAATAACAATTACTTACATTAATTTTTAATATATATATTTTAGAAAACTTAATATTAAATATAAAAATTCATTGAAAGAGTGTGTGTAGAGCGAACCTAATCTGTTCGGGATAGGCTTAGACATTCAAACATTAGTTAATCAAATTCTAACAACATATTCCTAAATATATAGCAAAAATCCATTCACAAGGACATTCAAATAGAACTATTAAACGGAGCACCCTGTCACCGTTTGATTTGTTCTTGATTTAGGGATGTGGGTGTGCTCTCAAACACTTGGAGAAATTCTCTAATGTGGATTAGGAAAGAATAGGATGGATTAGGGACCATAAGAACCCCCATAGTGGCATAGAATCAAGTATAGTTCACCTAATTTGACCCTAAGCCTTAAGGATCCTAATGAAGATGAAATGCAAACTAGGCTACAAATTATTAATCTAGAGTTGATTTTTAATCCAAATGAAACATGATATGATGTTGAAATGTGTTGGAATGGAAAGATAAGGGACTGAGAGGGGAGGGTGAATCAGTACCCTCAAAAACTTTTAACTTGATACTCAATCTGCAAATAGTAGATAACTATTCATCCAAATGAATCCATTGTTTGCAACATTCATTCAATTGACTTGTAATGTAAGTGGCATGAAAACAAATAATCATTTAATCACATAACACAAATATTTTGGTTACGCAGAAACCCTTGTGAGAAGGTAAAAAATACGGTGGGGATGACACCCATAAATTCTTCACTACTACAGATAATAAAGTATGTCGATTAAGGCTACAAGTTGTGATCACTTCTAGTGATCTTACCCTATTAGAAGTAACAATCAGATCGACTAGATCTACCTGGTTAAAGGCATTTAAACAACACTACTTTAGTATGTACTCGGTTAAGAGATTTACAATCAGACTGTTAAGTCTACTCTCTTAAGAGTTTTGCTAACTCTGTTACAATGATTAGAAGATAACATAAATGTATTTGTAAATGGCAACTTATTCTTGTCTAAATAAGATCTATGAAATATTCAAATAGATATCACCTCAATGCATAGTAGGTTTTTCCTCTATTCTTCTCAATAGCCTTGACTACTTCTGAATAAACTGAATATGTCTCTAATTACTGCTCAAATCATGTCTGAATACTTATGTCTTGAAGATGCTACTACTTCAAGATCTCCTATGCCTCCTTCATCCTTATGTTAAAATGACATGAATTATAAATATATAGCATACTACTTTGATTTCCATAACTGCCATGACTGCCATAACCTAATTAGGTTTACATCTTCTTAGGAAAATAACCTAAGATCTATGGTATACAAAATTAACCTTGATCAGATTATTACATAGGGATCATTATTACAATTAATGATTACATCTACAATAAATGATCCTCAATCTTGGTAAAACATTTTATCATTTTGTTTTGTAACCGTTTACATAGATAAATGTGCCATAACAAATTACTATGTCTTTCCTGGATTGCTCTGTAAACGCAACCAATTCTACTCGATGAACTATACTGGTGCTCAGTGTTTACTGACGTTCGGTGCTCGGTATACTCTGATGCTTGTTAAAACTGCTCTGGTGCCCGATTAAACCTATTTCCATTTAGCTCTCAGTACTGCCTTATGAATACTTGGTATGAAGGCTTGTTTGTATAACCGACTAGCATATTGTAGCTTGTAGGTCTTCCTTTTACTAACCAATCATCAAGGATAACTGACTGATCCACTTTGATACTAATGACAACATCTTAATGCTCAAATAGAGATAACAATCTCCCCCTTTGGCATTAGTATCAAAACTTGTAATGTATATACATCAATATATCTTTCACTATCCTTGCTTCATATATACATGACAAAAATTTGTATAACTCCCCATCGGTGCCACGCTCTTGGTATATATGTGGTACACTTTGCATATAATTATACAATTTAACATATACATTATATTCCCCCCTTTTTGAGATTAATGCCAAACTCAAAAATATGTACTTACATCTTGTCACAAATGTGTTGGTGGGTTTTCTTCAGAGAATCTAAGAGGTTTTCCCTTTCCTCTTTCAAGTTGGTGAGAGAAATGTTCTCAAGACCAACTTATGCATGCATGTCAAATATGTTCTCCAACACAAATTTGCTAGTGTCGCAACTAAACCTCGCACTTTGACAATATGTCTCTCAATTATTTTCAAGTGGAGAAATAACTCTGCCTAAATCTCTATGACTTGGTCACTTATTTTGTCTTCCCGCTTCCTCAACTCTTCTCTTAATCACTTGAATTCTTGAACTTTAAGTATATTCTTATGAAAATCATCTAGGTCGGTTAATGAGGCATTTGTACTGGGTTGGATTTTGGTATCCAGCTTTTTAATCTTTTCACTGATCTTAGCAGTGAAACTCTCCACAATGTAAAGTTTAATTAACATTTGAATTATTTTTTGAGTGATAGATTGAACATTGGTATCACCTCAAAAAGATTTACCTTGTTTATTTCCAGTTCCTAGCTGATCTTTTCTACCAATTTATCATGTATCTTTGATTCTGCTCTTTCCTCAAGTCTCTTTTCTACATCAATGTCTGGGGCATTTATTTCCTATACAAGAGTGGCAAGTTGGTCCATTATCGGTGTGTCTTCATTTATTTGGACCTCAGTTACAACTTGTTGTAAGATATCTCTGACATCCTCAATAATTTTCTTGCTCTTGCACTCTTTCCTCAGCTTCTCCTGAGCTTCCTTCCTTGTGCATAGTTCCCCATATTTTCTCAACTCCTCAGGGTCTAAGGTCCTTAGGTCACATTCACGTATTTCAATAACTTCATCTAGTATGACTGTCCCTTTACCATGCTTTTTATTTTTCTTCTTAGGCTCTTGTGGTGAAACTCTTGACAAAAGGAACAATATCCTTTACCTCAACACGTAGCGTTTCTTGCCCAGTAGACACATTATCTTCCTTTTATGCTCCTCGGTAACCTATGTGTTGGTTAAAATAGAGGGAGCTTCAGATGTAGTGTCTGATGGTGTTGTCTCGATAGTTTTAGGGTCACTTTGGCCCTATGTCTCTACCTCTGTATCTTTAGCCTCTTTTATCTTTGCACTAGGTGTGCTTGTCCCTTGATCCCCCGATGTGTCCTTTGGTTTCTCGGGGATTGAGCCTTTGGGTTCTTCCATGGAAATTAATTCTACTGCTTCCATCAAGATAGGAAGATCACCCGGTATAGATCTTATTGTTGGCTCGGTAATGTGTCCCTCTTCTTTGTGATTTGGTTCTAGCAATAGTGCCATCCTCATCATCAACAATGTCATTAGGATCACCATTTGTGATGTCCTTAATGAGTACATCAAGTACATTGTTATCTATCATTTGGATCTCAACTTGATCTGGTGCATCCTATGTTAGACTTATTTCCTCAGTGGAATTTGTTGTATCAGGAACCTCAGTATCTGATATGTCAATTCTTGTTTCAGTGCCAAATTTGCATCATCAATATGTATTCCCTTGCCTTTTCTCTTCAGTTTCTTCTCAGGAATAATGGCTAAGGCCAGCTTTTATGATTCCTCTTGGGCTTGTATAATTGAAGTCTAGATGAGTTGACTATTATTAACTATGTCTTCCAGATTTCATCAAGTATCTACAGTGCCTGATAATTTACTTGAAATCTCTTGGAATACTTTCTCATAAATTCATCAATTTTAGGAACTGTCAATGTTAGGAATTGCCAGAACTAGGGATTGGTCCCTCATTCTCTTCTCGGTGTTCAAGGCATAAGACCACTTTTGTGAAATTATTTCTTCTAATGCCTTGGGTAAGTATTTGGAAAACTCAATCTATACTCTCTTGAATCTTATCATCATCTATGTAATTGCCTCTTCAATTTTAGTATGATCCTTAGTTGACAAGTACTCAAACTGACTAATCTCAGGATCACTTAGTCCACCATTTTATATTATTTCTTCTACTACCTCATCTATTGACTGACTCTTATTTACAACAACTTTAAACTAATCATTATCATCTTCATCATCATCTAAATCATCTTTTCCCCTAATTAACTTTCTTCTTTTCTTTGGGCCTTTAGTAGTAATTTTAGTACCTCTTTTCTTATATGTCTTTGTCGGTGTAGCTATTGTTGGCCTTGATATTTTTGCAAATCCTTTCTTCAGTGGTGGTGAGGCTACATTTGTTGACCATTGTGTGTGCCCTTGTTTGCACTTATAACTACTTCTTCTCTAGAGTGGGGGTAGGAGAAATCAGTGTAGAATCTACATCTTTATCTGACTCAGTTTCCTCATTGTCATGTGGTTTTTCAGTAAGCAATAATTGACCTTTGGTTGCTACCTCAAGTAGTGTGCTGTCAGATGATCCAACATCATTACCAAACTTCTCTACTAAATTTTTCATTATTTTCCTTGACTTCTTTGTTATTTTACCGATAACTAGGCATGTTTTAATCCTTGTCTTGGCCTCTTCATAGGTTCCAAACCTCTCTGCATTAACATCCTTAGGTATAGCCAACAAAGATTTTATTGATTTGGAAGAAAAAATAATGTCTAGTTCATAACCCATAGGGGCTAACCATTTTGTCTTGGGCTCTACAGCATTAATCAATTTGTGATCGGTTGTCAACTAGAAAACATATATCCTGCTCATAATCTTCTACTAGTTGCCTTGGAATTCTACTCCAAGAATTCATTCTACTTTTAAATTGCTCAAAATAATTGTCTAAAACATTGTTGAGATTATTTCCCAAACCCTTAATCAATCTAAAATTTGTACTATGACTGGCTTGTCGATTAACCACTCTATATTACTGACTGATGGGAAAAATCTTTGCACATAAAATAATATGCGAACTAACAGGGATCCAAATTTACATGTATTTGACTTCGCCAATCAAATTGCCTTCATGTTCTCTTCAACTTGCTTCAACAGAAGCTCGGCAAGGTCCAACTGATAACCTTTCTTAACCATTTTGTAGGCTATGTCAATGGCTCCACAAGGCACACTATTCAGTTTTCTCACTGGTAAATCTTATAACCGGATGGCATGTGCTGCATATTTCACTTCTGGGTCTTTGATTGTGTGGGATCTTCATGGCTCGATCGTCCCACTTGGCTCCCATGTTTTCTCTTTTTATGCCCTAGATGCACTTTGAATTTCTTTAGCCTTATCAGTGGTAGGATACCCGATAACATCATGAATCATTTTCTTTGTTAGCCTGATAGGCTCATCCAACTAAAACTTTCCACCATGAAACTAACTGAGAACAACCCTAATCCATTTGCTCTTGAATTCTCTCAGAAAAATTTAGGGCATTCACCAAGCCTAATACTTCCATTTGCTTGTAGTCGGATTTCAGTTTTCTACCTTCTCTACATAGCTTCTGATAAGATGCATACATATCAAAATCTCCAATCTCTCCTATTTTGCAATTAATATACGATTGTACATCCTCGACCAATAGAACCCTAGGTGGTATGCTTGAGAAAGCACCTACTTGATCAATTTTCGATGCAACTTCGGGATGAAGTTTGTATCAGGGTTCATTACATCTTGCAGACACAATAAGGTTGACTTCTCCTCTTTTGCAAACTTAGACTTGTTCAACTTTGATGCAAATGCCATTGTTTCTTAAAATAGGGTTTTGGTAAGTACGAGTATGAACAACTCGGTAATGACAGTACTTATACGAAAATGTTGATGGAATCACTTAGAAGACTTTGAAATAGCTCTTAAATACTTCTAAAAATATGTTGCTCAAAATCACTCTAGAAACTCTTTGCTCTTCGTAATCGTTGGTGAAAAATGAACTAAGTTCATTGCGTATTTATAACTTTTTCAAATTCCCACTCAAAACTTTTTGTAATAAATGGCTCAACCTGCTGATAACTCGATGACAACTATCAAACTCGGTGAGTACTAGACAAAATACCAATAGCTCAATTAACACATAACTTTTCATTGAGTTAATACTGATACTCGATTAACATTGCATAATAGTCACTGACAAGTAACTTCTTACTCGGTCTAGTATATACCGACTATAAACTCTTTAAAGTCCAAAACTTATAAAACCATAATGCATCTCAATTCATGCAGATTTGGTATGTGCACATCTAATATAAGGAACTATATGTAAATATGATCATCTTGAAATGTCAGTTCCATACATACCTTTTTCACTTAGGTGGAGGTGGTCGATGTCACCCAATCCAATGGATGAGGTTTCACCGACTGCATTGCTTGACTCAGCATTCTCATTCGATGCCTTTCTCCACATAGTGTTTCTTATTCTCATGATATCTGCAATTGTATTTCCATTCTCAAAAACTTGTGCTTCTGGTGCTTGGTCTCTACAATATTTACTTAGGTGATGAACTTTGTGATAGTGCAAACATGCCATACCAGTTCTTGTCCAGCTTTGAGATTTTCCAGCCCATCTCTTCCTCATGCAATTAGCTGCAATATGTCCATACCTTCCACATATTGTGTATTTAACTCATGTGTTATAATTCCAAGTGTAAGAATTACCTTTTCTTCTTGGTTAATAGGGGTTTATTCTGTCCTTTCAGAGTCCAGACTTGCTTCATCTTTGTTATGCATTCTTGTGAGGTGTGTCCATGAATGTTGCAATTGTGACAATGTTTCTCCATGTAGGGTTTGTTAGGAGTCCTATTCAACTTAGATCTACATTCATATGCTTGATGTCCATAACTTGTTACAATTATAGCAATGACCATTGAACTTAGGAGTGGTTTTAGGTTTACCTTATGCTTTACTCCTTCAAACATTTGAAGTGTGGTCCGATTTACCATAGTGATAGCATGTACGTGTCTTAGGTCTCTGATTCTAGTTGGTTATTCACCTGTTCAAATTTCTTAGATGATTCTCCTTTCTCAGTGAAGCCTAATCCAGTAGTACTTCCAAGTCCTCTTTGACTAATCAAAAAATCATCAATTTTCTTAGAACTATCTTCAACCTTTTTCATCATCTCATTATGTTGTTGCTGCATCTTCACTTCATTTCTCAATTTTTCATTTTCTTCCCTGAGTACTCCAATGTCTTCAAGTTTCCTTGATAACTCATTATTTACTTGGTTGATCTCCTGGCTTACAACAATCATTTGATTGGATATTTCAAAATGATGCTCAGTAAGTTTCAGTATCTCAGTTTCCTTCACTTGTAGTTGTTCAGTCATTTTTCTATTGTCTTCAACAACTAAATTTCTCTCTTGTTCAGCTTGTCTAGAATTTTTCATTACATCAATCATTCTTACCATTTGTGTCTCTTGGACCGATCTACAAGGCTTTCACTTGTTCAGTCAAATAAATATTTTTCTCAAATAAATCCAAAATTGCACTTTCAGAACTATTAGAAATACTGCCTGAACTGGATCCAATATTATCAAATAGATCATCAATCTCTTCTTCATGATAGTTAGTTTCATTTTTCGAATAGCCATATTCTTTCTTTGAACCATTACCTTCTTTAATGCATCCTTAGCTTGTTTGTATTTCTCAATAAACATCTGCATCTGAATCTTTTGTCTCTATAGTTTTGTCCAACTTGTATCTCTCCATGTTTAGATCTTTCCTCTTCAGTGATTAAACCTTCTAATAAGAGATCTAGCTCTAATACCAATTGTTGGAATGGAAACATAAGGGACTGAGAGGGGAGGGGTGAATCAGTACCCTCAAAAACTTTTAACTTGATCCTCAATTTGCAAATAGTAGATAACTATTCTATCCAACTAAATCCATTGTTTGCAACATTCATTCAATTGACTTGTAAATGTAAAGTGCATGAAAACAAACAATAATTTAATCACATAACATAGATATTTTGGTTACGTAAAAACTCTTGTGAGAAGGTAAAAACTACGGTGGGGATGATACCCACAAATTCTTCACTACTGCTGATAATAAACTATGTCAGTTAAGGCTACAAATGGTGAGAACTTCTGGTGATCTTACCCTATTAGGAGTAACAATCAAATCGACTAGATCTACCTAGTTAAAGGATTTAAATAATACTACTTGAGTGTGTACTCGGTTAAGAGATTTACAATCAAACTGTTAAGTCTACTCTGTTAAGAGATTTTGCTAACTATGTTACAATGATTAGAAGATAATAGAAATATATCTATAAATGACAACTTATGCTTGTCTAAAAAATATCTATGAAATATCAAATAGATATCACCTCAATGTGTAGTAGTCTGTCCTCTATTCTGCTTGGTAGCCTTGACTGCTTCTAAATAAACTAAATATGTCTCTAATTACTGCTCAAATCATGTCTGAATACTTATGTCTTGAAGATGGCTACTACTTCAAGATCTCCTATGTCTCCTTCTTCATCCTTATATCAAAATGAAATGAATTACAAATATATAGCATACTGCTTTGATTTCCATAACTTCCATGACCACCATAACCTAATTAGGTTTACATTTTCTTAGGAAAATAACCTAAGATCTATGGTATACAAATTAACCTAGATCAGATTATTACATAGGGATCATCATTACAATTAATGATTACATCTACAATAAATGATCCTCTATCTTGGTAAAATGTTTTATGATTCCATTGTAACCATTTACATAGATAAATGTGCCATAACATATTACTATGCCATTTCCTAGATCACTTGGTAAACATAGCCAATTCTACTTGGTGAATATACTGGTGCTCCATGTCCAGTGTGCTCAGTGTATACTGATGCTTAGTGCTCAGTATACTCTAATGCTCGATAAAACTGCTCTGGTGCTCGGTTAAACCTATTTCCATTTAGCTCTCAGTACTTCCTTATGAATAATTGTTATGAAGGCTTATTTGTCTAACCGATTAGCATATTGTAGATTGTAGTTCTTCCTTTTACCGACAGATCATCAAAGATAACCAACTGATCCACTTTGATACTAATGACAACATCTTAATGCTCAAATAGAGATAACAAAATGATTAGAAAAGCTTAACAAAGAACTAGATTCAATCCATTAAGCTATTCAAAGATGATCTATAAAAGCATAAAATAGAGTTAATCTAATAAAGATGATTAAAAGCTTAAGATCTAGGAGTAATCTAGCATTATAAAACTACTATGAAATGGTTATGTGAATTAGTAAATTTCTCTAAGAAGTGAGGGTATTTATAGGATTTGAGGAAGGGCTTGGGTTAGGTAGTGGAGTTAGGGTTAGAGTCAGGGTTTGGGGTAGAGTTTGGGGTATAGTTAGGGGTAAGGTTAGATGGATAAGGGTTAAGGTTGCTCACACATGTGTGAGAAACACTTGGGAAGTGTGCATAGGGAACCAAGTGGAAAGAAGAGTCATGGTCCTCATTTATGAGCTTGTAATAGCCTTAAAGAGTGTGTAAGAGGCCATTAATGAGTCTTTAAGGCTCATTAATGAGGGGGTTTGACCAAAAGTCAAAGAAGACTGGTTTAGGCTAAGAACTATAGGAATAACCTCCTAAGTTGGTTTAGGAAGGGTTTAGGAAAGTTTAGGAAAGTCTAGAAGATTCTATGGTTTTGAGGGATTAAATAAATATAAAAATTATTTAAGGAATGTGACATCATTTATTGAAAAATGATTCAATACATGGGGGAAAATTACTCAAATTTGATTTAAGTGGTTTGGGGAGGGATTATTTAATTAAATGTGTAGATAATTAAAATAGGAGGAATTAATGGCATAAAAATTAATTAATTAATTAACAAATGATGATGTCATCAGGGGTTTTACAAAATAAAATATTTTTTGTTTTGGTAAAGGCTATTTAGGTGTCTACATTTTTCCCCTCTTTGATGCAATGCCGCAAGTGGCATTGCATCAAAGACAAGAAAATAAGATGCCCCAAGCTAGAATAGAGGATAAGGGGTTGTGCCCCCTCGAGAAAATAACACAAAGAGAAAATGTTGTGGAATTTTCTTGAAAAGAACACAGAAAGGAAGGGAAGAAGGGAAAAGGATGAAGGAATAAGGGAGAATAAACAACCAAACTTCCAAGAGAAATTAAGGATGAATGCAATATTAGGTGAAATACAAGATGCAGGATGCAACTATATGAAAGATGCAAGATGCAAGATTAATCTATATGATGCAAGATGGGGGATTTGGGGAGCTCCAAGTGTAAATGTGGAGAGCACAATGTAGTTTGATATAGAAACATCAGAGACTTTCCAAGGTTACTAGGAACACAAGACCTTGTTACCAACGTTGCATAGGACTGATGCGAAAAAAGGCATGCAAGGTTGCCCCAGCATCACACATGAACCCAAGAGGAAGCATGGTAGAAATGATGCTGGAGAAACCACAAACAAACAACATTTCCCAAGTGAACTGGATGTAACCCAGAAGATCACATGGGAATCATGCAAGGGTCATGTCTGACTAACTCACAGGAAGAAGCAAAAGATCAAAAAGACCTTGTTGCAGACTGGCCTCATTCGTAGCACACCATGATATAAAGGATCATGACGACTTTGAGGAGATGAAAAACCAAAAGATGTAAAAGATTAAGAAGATCTAAAGGACAAAATCCAAGACCAAAATGATAACTCCAAAATATATCCCTTTCCAAGGAGAGATATTGATACGATTGATGGTGGGAAAAGTTGGTCTAAACATGTGGAAGGATACATCGACACGGACCTGGGTTGATTGGTGGAAGATTAGGTTAGATAGGAGGAAGGATACATCCTCAAGAACCCATTGATTGATGAGGGTAATGTGTGTTGATGTTGGTAAATGATGAATCAAGGATAATCATTGTGATCAAGGATAGTCGACAAAATATATTGGGAAAGTACAAGGCTGGATGGGACAAGATATCTGATCAAGTGCTGGTGTAGGACTAATGAGGATATGTACAAGAAAACCTGATTAAATGTACAACAAATGGGAAGATATTTACAATGGATATGTATAAAATATTAGGGATTGGGAGCATGAAGATATCGCTATATAGGATATATACAAGATATGTACAGGATTGGGGAGAGGAACTGAGTGTTGCATTGGATAGGCTTGAGGATATAACACCTTGGGATGGATGGGCTAGTGGTGGGAATGGGGATGGGATAAAGAGGACTGGGATTTGGGATGGGGGGATGGGAATTTGATAGATAATGACTCAGTCCACAATGAATGGTGCCTATTTCTAGGTTTTCACCAACATACTTGTCCAAGGTGCTTGAATTACCAAGTTTTCACCATTAGATGATTATTTTTCTTTACTTTTTTTTTTTTTGTATTTTTTTGGATTAATGGATTTTCTGAATATGGAGGATCTGGTTCAGGCTTATAACCTCTTTAGATGTATGATGTTGATAGGATCATTCAAGGGCTCACCTTCTAGTGTTGATAACTGATAGGCTCTAGAGCCAAAGCATGTTGTGACAACATGGGGGCCCAACCAAGTAGGTTCAAACTTGCCCTTTTTCTCTCGATGTGCTTGTACATTATGATTTTCCTTTAGGACCATGTCACCCACTTAGAAATGTCTTGGATGGACCTTATTGTTATAACTCCTTTTGAGTCAATTTTGGTATGCAACCAGGTGATCATATGCTTGCTATCTCTTTTCATTTAGCAGGTTTAGCTACATGAGACATGTCGCGTGGTAGTCTTCATCAGTAGTATATTTCTTCATGGAGATACACAATGATGGGAGCTCGACCTCGATTGGTAGAATGACTTTGACACCATATATAAGGGAATATGGGGTGGTGCCTATAAGAGTATGATAATAAGTATGGTAGGTCCATAGGGTGAGATTTATTTGGAGGTGCTTGTCATGACCAGAATTATTGACAACCTTCTTGAAGATTTTGAGGATGGTTTTGTTGGTTGCTTTAGCTTGGCCATTGCCTTGGGGGAAGTATAGACTGGAGAAATGATAGTGGATGTGGAGTTTGGCACATAGATCATCCACATGCTAGTTTTCAAATGGTGTGCCATGATCTTTGAAGATGGTAGATGGTATGTTGAAATGACAAACGATGTGGTATAAGATGAACTTAGATATTTGAATGCCAGTAGTAAGGGTGAGCGCAATTGCTTCAACCCACTTTGTGAAGTACTATGTGGTTGTTATGATGTGCTTATGTCCATCTGAGGAGAGGGGATGATTAATCCAATGAGATCAAATCCCTAACATGAAAATGGCTAAGGTGGCACAATGGGCTATAAGTCTTGTGCTGGTGCATGAATCTGATTTGCATGCTGCTAGCATGGTATACATTTCATGAAAAATTCACAAGCATCATGTTCTAGATTGTGGGCCAATAATACCCAACTTGAAGCAACTACTTTGCTAGAACCACGCCACTTGTGTGGGAACCACAAATCCCATCATGGACCTCTTGTAAAGCCAGGATGACCTTGTTTGAATCTAAACACTTAGAGAGGATGTTGTGATATCCTCAATGATAAATGGTGTTGGCTACAAGAGTGTAGTGGGAAGCTCTGAGAATTAGGTTTTGGCATTGGTTATTGGTGAGATGGGGAGATATGATACCATTTTTAAGGTATGCATGGACATCATGGTACCATGGGGACTGGAGACCAACCAAGACACACACCATTTCTGCATCGGCATTCTCATAAGTAGGGGTGTCTAGCTTCTCAACCAAGAATTTGTATTGTTTTGAGTCACGAGGGATCTCCAATAAGGATATGATGGTTGCCATTGCATCAGCCACTTTGTTCTGAAGCCTCGGTATCTACGTGAATTGTAGATTTAGAAAATACTCTTTGATTTTTTCCACCAATTTTTTGTAAAGTAGCAGCTTGTCATCCTTTGTCTGAAATTCATCTAGGACTTTCTTGATAATCAATTGCGAGTCTCCAAACACTTGTAGTTTTGTTATATTCCATTGGATAGATGTTTTGAGGCATGAGATGAGTGCCTCATAATCTGCAATATTTTTAGTACATGGGAATCCCAATTTGAATGTGTATGCAAAATAGATGTCTAATTATTATAAGTGAAATAATAACTAATCTAAGCTAATAAATCAATCTAATTGCAACACAATGAAGATTACAAATGATCAAATGAACTTAAAACAAGTTTACCTTCACTTACTCATTGTAGCTTGTCTCCATTGTCCTCCTAGCCTTGATTTCTTGGATGTGTTGAGCTCTCATATTTCCAATTTGAAGCTCCTTGCCCAAGATGTCACCAAAGTGTGGAGATTGAATGGATTTGTATGCAAAATGGCCTTAAGCTTGATTATGCAACTAATGAATAATGGAATGCAAATGCTCACAAAATGATATGGATTGCTCATATGCTTGATTGCTTGATCTCTAGAATGCTTGAATGCTTGAATATTACTATGGCCTATTAGCTCACAAAGGGGAAATGAGGCTCCTTTTATAGGTTTTTGGAGGACTCAAGCCCTGGTGGCACAATCCTAGGGTGGAGATTGAAAGGTGGAAGATCCTAGGGCTACAATTGACTTGGTTGAAGGGGTTGAGAGAAAGGGGGGTGTAGTTGGAATGTGAGAGAAGGAATAGGGAGAATGTTCCTCCTACATTGACATGGAAGAGAAGGAGGAAGGGAAAGACACATGTCAAGTGTCTCACAGAGACCATTGAGAGGAAGGGGGAAAGACTTTTTCCTTATGAGGACTCTTGGTACAAGTGTCCCATGAGTCACCTTTGACCCTTTGAGGTGGCTTGAGAAGCTCCTTAGGAATAGGATTTGCTTCTTGACTTAGTGTAGGAGAAGACATGTGGTCATGAGACCAAGTCTTATGAGGCCACATAGCCCTTAAAAATAGGACATGTGTGGGTGAGGATAATGACTTATTAATAATTAATAATTAATTAATTATTTTAGCCAAGGTGATGTGTCATGTGACTAGGTGGATGAGGTGGACTAGGGGACTTAGTCATATTTAGTGATTGTGTAATTGATTAAATCACTTTAATAAGACTATTTAGAAGACTTAGGATAGGAGAATAGACTATAGTGAATTTAATTCAATTTATTTAATAAATAGAGGAAATAAATATTAATTAAATACAAAAAAAAATTAATTCATCAAGTCAATATTAATTAAATAATAAATATTTAATTAATTAATGAAGTCACTTTTTAGTGTATACATTTTACCCCTCTTTGAAATAATGTGCTGGTTGCATTGTTTCAAAAAAAAATCAAGCATTTTGCCCCTGCTCCAGACAATGTCTCAAATGACCTATGCATGCCCCCTCGAGAGATTGATTGAAAAAATATTATTTTATTTATTTTATTTTATTAATTTTTTTTTTGGATCGGGTCGATAATCAATCTCACAAAAAGATTCAAAAGAAATGTAGGTGAAAACATGGTGAATCGAAAAGAGATCAATAGGTAGGTTCCACACATCAAGCAAAATGGGTCCACAAGCTATATATAGGGCCAAGGGGTCCACAATAGGGTCATTGTGTACACTTGTCATTTGGAGATTGGAGCTTGAGAGAGAGAAGAGCAGAGATGAGAAGATGTCATTCCCATTGTGAGATCACCACTTTGAGAGGGTTAGGCACTTCCAGAGGCTGCTAGATTCAAGAGAGTCGGTAGGTGATTCATCCTGCTTATTCAATTTGTGATTTTGTGCATGATTTAATGTGATTTTTAGCATTTTTAGGTTAGATTGAACCATAGGTTAGGATAGAAAAAATTTTGTTCTTAGGCAAAGAACAAATGCACAATTGTGGCGCATGTATGTGCAACAACTGGTAACATTTACACAATAAACTACTAGTTCTATGCATACGTGTGGGGTACCTGTGCATTTGTGCTAGAGGAAATTTTGGTGGAACTTTTGTGAACTAAATGTGTGCAAATGTAATTCGGCGCATTTGTCATAATTGGTTACGAAATTGTTTAAGTTAGTTGTGCATATGTGTTTTTTGAGCAAATGGTAGGGGGTTCTATGCAAACAATTTTCTATGCTACGCATTTATGTCAAATGGTAGAATTTTGGAAAATAAGAAGTTTAATTAGGTCAAACTAGACATCAAAAGGCTAATATGATCTATCAACTTGGTATTTGATTGATTGTTTGTCAAGATAGGCAACATCATGGCATGGTCACTAGTTAGCCTTCCTAATTGTAGATAATTGATAGAATTATCTATTAGTACATGTGATAAACATGTGTTCGATTGATAGGATAGGATAGACAGATAGATCAGTTTGTTTGAAATCTAATAGTTTGACCGGTTGATGTCTATGATAGGAGGATATTATAGACATTCTGATGTCATGGCAGAGATATCCTGTGACTCAAAATCTAAGACCAGCACTGTCAGAGACTGACAAGCTTCTGATTGGGGCTACAAGATTGTATCACATCATTTATACACCTGAGATTCAAGAGAACTTGGGGATGTTGACTGCCCTAGCAAAGAGATGGCACTCAAAGATGAGTACATTTCATCTCCCTGCAAGAGAGATGACTGTCATGTTAGAGGATGTGTATCGTATCCTACGGCTTCCCATCATAGGAGAGTTAGTTTAGTATAATGACATGGTGGGTTAGCGGAGTGCAGAGTAGTTTTTGGGGATGACGACATTGATGAGTTAGAGATTAGTTGGGAGGACATGGTTGATTTTTATGAGCCACTTCCTATTGTTTTGGTTAGAGCTATCAAAGGATATATCTGCCTAGATCGACGGTTGCATGGATTCGCAGTTGGTTGGGGTTGCACACTACTGAGGATGATGGATGAGGGGACCCATTTTTCTTGGGGGGTGTGCTTATTAGCTCATCTTTATCATGATTTGCATGAGTTGGTATACCACATAGGTGCTTCTTTATCAACTGGTATAGGTACCAACATAGATACCAGTAGTTAGATAGGTATTAGGTCAGGGTGAGGTAGATGATGTACTTGGTGAGGAGAGACTGGTTCAAGGTGGATAGATACATGATGAGTAGATGCTTAACATAGCAAGATAGGATATGCAGATGTCTGATGTCAGTGTATAGGATGAGTAGACAAAGATGGATATTGAGTGCTAGGATCCCTATCTACAGAGAGATGTGACAGAGGAGGATATAGATATCAATGCATTTCTAGTTAGACTAGCAATGATACAGGTACATATAGACTGTGTCCCAGGACTAGAGAGATAGGTGGAGAGATTAGAGGGTGAGGTTGTAAAGGTTAGACATGAGTAAGATGTTGCCATAGAGTGACTAGGGGAGGCTGAGATATTACTAGATGAGCTAGAGTCTACAGAGGCATTGGGACCACATGCAGATAGCCTACGGGTGATGATGCAAGCCGGTAGGGAGATCACCTACTAGAAGGAGGCCTATAGACAATCTATGCCTAGGGATTAGTGTATCAGGAGTTTTAGAGAGAGCTCATATGCAGTTAGGACACTTGCACATCATAGGCATGGACCGACCAGTAGTAGAGGGGCATCATCATGTCCTCTAAGACCTCCTTCAGTTTTAGGAGATCCAGTAGCACCATGACCATTTATTGCTCATGTAGACACCGAAAGGCTGAGTCTGGAGGCAGTGGCTCTTAATTATATTGTATACACTTTTATATCTGTATCACCATGTTTCATTATGTTATGACTTGATGGACACATTTGGACACTTTATTATTATATGAGATATCATTGGAAATTTGGATATTTGATTTGTTTTTTTATGGACTCTATGTGATGGACTATTTATGCATGATGTAGTGATATTATGATTGCTTTGATGATTATATATACATGTGAATACTAACATATGTAGGATGTGATGATTTACTTTGATATGCATAGTACGTATATTCTAAAATGTAAATGGTTTACTTTCATTTGGATTCATAATGGTTGATGATTTATCATGCGATGATGATTATATAAATGCATTTCCTAAATGGTTGTTTATTTAATGCTATGTGTTTCGAATGCAATGAATGAATGATAATGATTTAAAGAAAGATAATGAATATGGATGGATGTAAATAATGGATAATAAAATAACAAATGAGAATTCACTTAATGGATAAAAAATGAATGATATGATCAATGATATTACATGTAATGAATGAAATTGTAGAAATAATGTACCTTATGAAATCACAAAAGAGTTGGACAAATTCTAATATGATACAATAAGATAAAATGTAATAATGTATAACATGATAGATAAAATGCGATGAGATGATAGCTATGATGAAATGTTATTTTAAATTATCAAAATATGCATGTTAATATACAATGGTAACATACAAATGAACAAACCTAATAATCTAATAATAAGGATACATAGATAATAAACTATGCAAATGATTAAATGTGATAATGAAGATGGATTATGCAAAATTTTGAAAAATGCAACATGAAATCTTACATTTTTATTATCCAAATGTCCTAAACTTAAATGACAATGTGTCTGACATGAGAAGAATGGACAAAGAGAACATATGACCCGATAAGAAAGATGGCATACAAATCTCTATAAAAGGAGCACTGATATACAACATGACTTGCCTAAATGTAATGCTAAATGAAATATGAAATGAGTATTTCCACAACTTCATGAAACACCTTAGAACTTCACGATAACTGGAATTTGATTATCATCATTGAGCTCATTATATTGCAAGGAAATGAAAGCATCATGGTATAATTAAACCAAGATGACCAGAGTACTTCTTGCATGGAGTTTAATATTGAAAACTTGACAAGCATCTAGGTATAATTAGACCGAGATGACCTGAGTTTCATTTTCATAATAGACAATGAATATTCTCCCCTCCATCGGGGAATAAATATTTGGAGTCGAGGTATGTGTGGCATATCACCATTAATAGCATTCGCATAACAACATGAATTGTATGTGTCAATGCTTATTAAAATGATGAAGGCACTTATGCATAGACACCCCAATTACTCATTCCTTCAACTTCATCAGAAAATATCCCACAAATAGCAATCAAAGAAAAATATCATGCCCCATCCCGACTATTCGAAT
Source organism: Chamaecyparis obtusa (assembly GCA_027943335.1). Classification (NCBI taxonomy): domain Eukaryota; kingdom Viridiplantae; phylum Streptophyta; class Pinopsida; order Cupressales; family Cupressaceae; genus Chamaecyparis; species Chamaecyparis obtusa. The sequence continues at coordinate 185,090 of BSBK01013759.1, read as the reverse complement.
CAATGACATATTGAAGTTTTAAAATCATGACAATGATATCCCAGAATAGCATAGGAAACATGATAACAATGAAATACATATATGAATGCATAATCTACAATAAATCATTCTAACATGCCAGCCATGAATATACATTTCTTTGCCAAAAGATAGTGTTAGGTGTATTGATTAGTTTGATTGATGTATAGCCATTTCAAATGTATAGATAAGCAGTCATGTTTGAAAGATGGATCATAGATTATGAGTCATGATGAAGATATCATTGTTTCAACTTTCCTATCTAGTGAAAGTACTCTATTCTATCCTCTAAGAGTCGTGACTATCATAGATCCACTTCCCAAACTAGTGTTGGAGATTTGCTAGCAAGCCAGTGATGACTGTATGTTTGTCATTGATGACAACATATGGTAAGTAGCATGTGTGGAATACTTATGTAGTAAGCTTTCAATATATATAGCATGGACATGTTATCAGCATGATATCATGGATGTAGGGGTTAACTATTAGTACAGACAGTTATATAGCAGCTTATGTCAACAGTGTTCATGACAGAGTTATAGGAAGTATTTTGTGAATGATTATTTGTAAAGTTATCATGGAGCCTTGCGCATTTGGATATGTGATGGAGACATGTTAGTGATGTTACATTCAATATGGATGCAGAGTCTGATGATTAGTAGAAGTGAAGTTATGCAGTCGCTATTCACTTGTAGCAGCTTCCTTTATTTATTGAGAAGAGCCGACAAATATTATATTGGTTCAGGAGTTGCACCTATCATTTTGGTATGCACCCTTGGATTAGTGGGGAGAAGATTTAGTAAGGTTTGGTTAAGAGTGCATGATTTAATTCAGCTTGAGGAGAAAGTTTCAGTTGCTTTGGTAGAGCTGACAGTGTGTAGCGTGCATCTATATTTATTATTATTGGATAGGTCCTAGAATGTGTTGCGTGCTTAGTAGAGCTGATAGAATTATTGTTGGAGTATGTTATGGTTTCTCTAATATGATTTCAAGGTGGTTCTAATAGGTTGACTTGATTATATCATTTATAGGAAAGATATTTATATGCAGTCATTTTTGATTGCTAAGGTATGGTTCAGAGTTGATTGTGAAGAGCAAAGCAGAGTGTGCAAAGTGTTGAGTCATCAGTAGAAGGTCTATGTGACCAATTAAAGTGTTTTTTCTATGCATTGGAACTGATCTAGATAGTAGGTCAAAGTACAGCTCACCAAGATCCAGATATAGTGTGTATATGTTATTCAGAAGGTTGTAGCCTTCACTCATTTGAGCAGTGTGCTCTTGGACAGTGCATCCTCACCCCTAATAGAGTTAATTGTAAAAGACTCCTAATAGGTTCCAACCCTTGACTAGGTCATTGTACTAAATACATTGTAAAGAAACTCCTAACAGGGTTAAGGATCTTCTAATAAGGATCATAATATACTTGTGCAGATTATTAGTGGGTAATACACTAGTGTAGATTATTAGTGGGTGTCAATTCCCACCGGGGTTTTTACCTATTTGGGTTTCCTTGTAACCAAAATATTGGTGTTTTGTTCAATTTTTCTTTCATTGTGTTTATGATTTATGTTTAAGTATACTTAATTGGATAAAGAATTGAAACTTGTAGATAAATGATTCACCCCCCCCCCCCCCTCTCAGTTATCTCTTGGGACTATTCCTAACAATTGGTATCAGAACCAAGTGCCTCAGAGAGAAATTTTAATAGCTTGAGGTTGATCAGATGACATTCTTCAAAAAAGAAAGTCCTAAATTTGATGGAGAGAATTATCTCGACTGGAAGAACAAGATGGTGACACATTTACAATGCATTGCTTTTGAAGTTTTTGATGTAACTATCAAAGAAGTCAAGATCCCTACTCTAGCAGACCTTGCAAAAGATGATGCTACTGAAAAGAAAAAAGAATTATTTCATCAAAATTCAATAGCCAAAGAAGCCCTTATCAGCGCCCTATCTGATAGTGAGTTTTCAAAAATAAATAAAGTAGATACAACCCACAAGATATGGAAGCACCTAGAAGACATATTTGAAGGAGACAAACAAGCAAAGGATGCAGGAGAAAAACTTGGAAGAAAATATACAATGCATTAGAGATGCTACCTGAAGAGAACATCAGAGCTTACAACCAAAGGATTAATGAAGTAGTTGCAAGAATCAGGAACAATGGTGGAGAGATCTCAAAAGAAGACATTATGGATAAGTTGATGACCACTCTCATAGCAGAGTATGAAAACAAGATCAACATCCTTGATGAGACCATGTAGCTCACATCAAATTTCAAAAGAGAGACCTTGATCAGCAAAATTTCAGCTTTTGAGATTTCAAGATTGAAGATAGAACCTAAAAGTGAGACAACCTTTAAAGCATCAGTCCATGGTAAGAAATCTACAAGCACTTCTGGTGATTTTGATGATGATGATGAAGAGAAAACATTAGATGATTTCATTGCTATGATTGCTAAAAGAAAAAAGAAAGGAAAATGGAAATATGAAGGTCAATTATAATTTAAATGCTTTTCATGTAATAAGATTGGTCATTTTGCATCTAAGTGTCCTACAAGAGATAAAAGGTACCAGAATAACTACAAGCCTAAGTATACAAAGGAATGCTATTATGCTAGAGATGGAGTATCAGATGAAGAATCAATAGAAGAAGAAATTGGATTCATTTCTCTTGAAGATGAAAAGGATTCACAAGAATTAGCTCTAATTTCACAAGCTGACATCAAGACAGATTGGATCATTGATAGTGGTTGCTCACATCACATGACAAGAGACAAAGATAGATTTGTTCATTTGGATAGATACAAAGGAGGCATGGTTATATTTGGAGATAACACTCCCAAACCCATCATTGGTAGAGGATCCATCACCTTGGATGGAAATAATAGCACTGATGATGTTCTTTATGTTGATGGTCTGAAACATAACCTACTAAGTGTTGGGTAGTTACTTGACAAAGGTTACAGATTGGAATTCAATGGAAACAAGTGCATCATTAACAACAAAGAAGGAGAAATGATTGCATCAGGATCAAAAACTAAAGGTAATGTTTTCCAGCTTAATCTAGAAGCAAGTTGTTTTGTTGCTAAAGTAGATGATAGTTGGTTATGGCAAAAAAGACTATGTCATATCAATTTTGATAACATAGTAAAGATTAGCAACATTAAGGCAGTAAGAGACCTACCTAGCATAGAAAATCTGGTTGATACTATATGCATGGAATTTGTAATGGGAAAACATGTGAGGAATTCATTCAGGAGAAAGCATAACTCAGCAAAGAACAAGTTGGATCTGATTCATACAGACCTATGTGGACTAACTCAAACAAGATCATACTATGGTGAAAGGTATTTCATTTTGTTTGTAGATGATTATTCTAGAATGATGTGCATTGTATTCTTGAAATATAAGTCAGAAGCCTTTGAGAAGTTCAAAATATTCAAAGCTAAGGTGGAGAATGAATCTGGACTAAAGATAAAGTGTCTAAGATTGGATAGAGGAGGAGAATTCACCTCTAAAAAATTCTATGAGTACTACGAAGAACATGGTATAAAAAGATAGTTAAGTGCACCTAGAACCACTCAGGAGAATGGGATTGCAAAGAGAAGGAATAGGATCATTCTTGACATAGCACACACCATCATGATTGAAGGTAAAGTTGCACACACCTATTGGGGAGATACGGTCAATATAGTAGTCTACACCATCAATAGAATACAATTGAGACCAGGCACGGACAAGACACCTTATGAGCTATGGTTTGGTAATGTTCCCATAGTAAAATATTTTAGAATCTTTAGAAGCAAGTGCTACATCAAGAGGAATGAAGCAGTAGGCAAGTTTGATGCAAGAAGAAATCAAGATATTTTCCTTGGTTAATCTACTAAAAGTAAAGCTTATCGATGTTTTAACTTCAGATTAAAGAAGATCATTGAAAGTGCTCATGTCAAGATTGATGAAAATTTTATGGTTCAAGAAAGATATCATGATTACTCACCTATGATTGAAGAAGAACCCAGACCCTCCATAAGTGAGATAGTTGTTGAAGAAATGTTTGATAGTATTGATGTGTTATTCAATGAGACTGAGACAAGTGAAGAAGAAACTCCAAAGGCATACGAGATAGTATCATCTAAAGCTCCAAATTTTACATCTAGATACCATTCTAAGGATGACATCATTGGAGATCAGAGCGGAAAAGTCACAACAAGATCAAAAGAATAGAGTTTTGCAAGCAATGAGGCAGTATGTTTACTATCTCAGATTGAACCCTTAAGTGTTGAAGATGCATGCAATGATTCAGATTGGCATGATGTTATGAAAGAAGAACTAGATCAAATTATCAAGAATGATACTTGGGAACTGGTCCCAAGCCCTAGTGATAAGAATGTGATTGGAACAAAATGGATATTCAGAAACAAGATGAATGAAGATGGTACAGTAGTAAGAAATAAAGCAAGATTAGTATGTAAGGGATATGCGCAGAGAGAAGGTATTGATTAATCAGACACATTTGCACCAGTGAGCATATTAGAATCCATTAAGTTGTTTTTAGCTTATGCTACATTTAAAAACTTCAAATTTTATCAAATGGATGTTAAGTCAACATTCTTGAATGGAGAGCTAAAAGAAGAAGTATACATTGACCAGCTAGAAGGATTCACCCTATCAGACATACCTGATATGGTATGCAGATTGAACAAAGCCCTCTGTGAACTTAAGCAAGCCCCTATAGCTTGGTGTGAGAGACTTGATGGATATATAACAAAGATTGGATTCAAAAAAGGAGCAGTAGATTGTAACCTATTCATAAGAGACACATCTAAAGGACTACTACTTGTAGCTATATTTGTGGATGACATTATCTTTGGAGGTAATGACAAACTAAGTGTTGAATTTACTAAGGAGATGCATAAAAAATTTGAGATGAGCATGATTGGACCTATCAAATACTTTTTGGGATTGAATGTGCAGCAGACAAAAAAAGGAATTTTCATTAATCAGTCCAAGTATGTGAAAGAGATATTGAAGAAATTCAAGATGGATGATTGCAAGCCATTAGGGACACCTATGATAACTGGATGCAAGCTTAGAAAAGAAGATGACTCACTAGCAGTAGATATAACATTGTACAAGTCTATGATTGGAAAACTCATTTATCTTCCTCAAACTAGACTTGATATTTCCAATATAGTTGGCATAGTTGGAAGATTTGCAGCAGAGCCTAAACAAAGTCATCTTATTGCAGTAAAAAGGATATTTAGATACTTGTAAGGCACTATAGACTATGGTCTATGGTATCCTAATTCAGAAAATGTTGATCTTCATGTGTATACTAATGCAGATTGGGCAGGATGTGTTGATGATAGAAAGAGTACATTAGGTGGAGCAGTGTTTCTTGGTGACAGACTTGTCACTTGGACAAGCAAGAAACAAAATTCCATTTCTCAGTCAACAGTAGAAGCGGAGTATGTTGCAACAACCTTGAATTGTTCTACAATTTTTTGGATCAAGTAGATGATAAAGGACTTTGGAATTCAGATTGATTATCCTATTGTTATTCATTGTGATAACACTAGCACTATCAAAATGTCAAAGAATCCTATGATGCATACAAAGACAAAACCCATTGAGATCAAGTATCACTTCCTAAGAGAGAAATTGGTAGAGAAAGAATTCAAGGTGGACTACGTGAGTACTAAAGATCAGTTAGCAGACATATTCACAAAGCCCTTGTCAAATGATACTTTTGAGTATCTTAGGGAGAAGTTGGGAGTAATTCCCTTTCCTAATTCTTCCTAGAAGAAAGAAGAGAGAGCATCAGTCCTCAAGGACTGATGGATGGTTGACTACTCTACTTCAAGATTAGTATTGATGCTTAAATTGATTGGTGCCCTTTTCCATTGATGTCAAAGGGGGAGTAATATATAGTTATGAAAAAAAAAAAGTAAAAGGAGTAATATACTAAGAGGGAGTAGTATTCAGTTATGGAAGTAGTTTAGTTGAGGAAATGGAGAATGTTGAAGAATATTGCAGCAGATGGCGAATTCATCTTTGGGGGAGTTTTGAAGAGGAAATGGAGAATGTTATAAAAGAAATGTTCATTTGGATTAGTGGAATTTTTCATTCCATATGTTGCCATCAATGCCAAAGAGGGAGATTGTTGGAGATTTTCCAGCAAGCCAGTGTTGATTGTATGTTTGTCATTGATGACAACATATGGTAAGTAGCATGTGTGGAAGACTTATGTAGTAATCTTTTGATATATGTAGCATGGACATATTATCAATATGATATCATGGACGTAGGGGTTAACTATTAGTGCAGATAGTTATATAGCAGCTTATGTTAGCAGTGTTCCTAATAGAGTTATAGGTAGTGTTTTGTGAATGATTGTTCGTATAGTTATCATGGAGCCTTGCACATTTGGATATGTGATGGAGACATGTTAGTGATGTTACATTCATGGACACAAAGTCTAATGATTAGTAAAAGTGAAGTTATGCAATCGCTATTCACCCATAGCAGTTTCCTGTGTTTATTCAGAAGAGATGACATAGATTATATTGGTTCAGGAGTTGCACATATCATTTTGGTATGCGCCCTTGGATTAGTGGTTTGAGAAGAGTTAGTAAGGTTTGGTTCAGAGTGCATGATTTAATTCAGCTTGAGGAGAAATTTTTAGTTACTTTGGTAGAGCCGACAGTCTGTAGCATGTGTCTACATTTATTATTATTGGACAGGTCCCAGAATGTGTTGCGTGCTTAGTATAGCTGAAAAAATTATTATTGGAGTATGTTATGGTTTCTCTAATATGATTTCAAGGTGGTTCTAATAGGCTGACTTGATTATATCATTTAGAGGAAAGATATTTATATGCAGTCATTTGTGATTACTAAGGTATGGTTCAAAGTTGATTGTGAAGAGCAAAGCAAAGTGTTGAGCCATCAGCAGAAGGTCTATGTGACCAAGACTCATAACAAGGTCTGACCCTTGACTAGGTCATTGTACTAAATACATTGTAAAGAAACTCCTAACAGGGTTAAGGATCTTCTAATAAGGATCATAATACACTAGTGTAGATTATTAGTGGGTGTCAATTCCCACCGGGGTTTTTACCTATTTGGGTTTTCCCATAACCAAAATATTGGTGTTTTTTTCAAGTGTTCTATCATTGTGTTTATGCTTTATGTTTAAGTATGCTTAATTAGATAAAGAATTAAAACTTGTAGATAACTGATTCACCCCCCCCCCCCCCCCCCCCCCCTCTCAGTTATCTCTTGGGACTATTCCTAACAACTAAGTTGAGGACATGCCCCCAACGAGGTGATGGACTGACTTATTATGGGTGAAGAAGGACACAATGAGATGAGGATGAAGACCAAGACAATAGACCAAGCTATGGTAGGGTTTTATTATGGATATATATAGTGGATGGTATGCTATGGAGTGGCCATTTTATTATGATATATACATGGCAAGAATGGCAACTGACTAGCCATTTTACTATTAGTATATACAATGGGATGACAAACTAGAAGAATCCTAATAGAGAGGGGAGCTAACTTACCACAAATGGTGCCTATTTCCAGGTTGTCACCATGTATTTTTATTGCAATTTTCTATTGATTTTTTTTTTGTATTTTTGAGATTTTATGATTTTTTTTGTTTTTTTCTTATATAAATACCCCTTGCATTGGGATTTCAAGCATAGAACTTCTTGAGGTGCATGTCATTAAGAGGTTCATCCAAGGTATCTCCTTTAGTTGTAGACAAGTGATAAGCCCTGGAACCATAGACTGTTGTAATCACAAAAGGACCTAACAAGTTGGGTTCAAACTTACCCTTCTTCTTAGTATGCTACTAATTTTTGGGATTCTCACGAAGGACTAGATCACCCACTTGAAAGTCTCTAGGTTTCAATTTAATGTTGTACTACTATTATACTAATGAGACATCCTTTGCTGATAGACCTTCAAATGATCAAAGGCTCTTTGATGGCGTTCATCCAACAATTCCAATTTAGTTATCTGTACAACCCTATACTCTTCATCTGTAATTAAATCTTTTAGGGATACACGAAGAGAAGGTAACTTGACCTCAAGGGGCATAACATCTTTAGAACCATAGACAATGGAATACGATGTAGCTCCAGTGGGAGTACAGATGGAAGTATGATAAGCCTATAAGGTGGGATTCAATTGGACATGTCAATCACGGCCAGCATCATTGACAATTTTTGAAGGATCTTGACAATGGTTTTATTAGACGCCTCAGCTTGGCCATTACCCTGAGGATAATAAATGGTGGAATAGTGATGTGTGATGTCAAATTTCTCATATAGTTTATCCATGTCTTGATTTTGGAATTGCTTCCCATGATCTGTAATAAGATGCATAGGGATACCATATCTGCAAATGATATAATTGAGGATAAACATGGATATTTGCTTGCCAGTGGCAATGATCAATGGAACAACTTCAATCCAATTGGTAAAATACTTAGTTGTGGTGATAATGTACTTATGGTCATTGGAAGATGGAGGGTGAATTGCACCCACAAGTTCGAGTGCCCACTGAGTGAATGGCAATGTGGTTGTAGAAGGATGGAGTTGTTGTGCCAGTGCATGAATAAGATTCCCATGTATCTGATATTTCTTGCATTTCTTAGCAAAGTGAAAAGAATTTGTCTCCATGGTAGTCCAATAGTAACCCATATGCATGAGCTTCTTAGCCAAGGAAGGACCACTTGAATGTGTCCCACAAATATCCTCATGAACATCTCGTAAGGCAGTTTGAGCTTCATCATGTTCAAGACATCATAAGAGAGTATCGTCAAGACCTCACCGATACAAGGTATCGGATATTAGGATATAACAGGAGGCTTGGCATAAAAAGGTTCATTTTTGGTTTTTGGATATGTCAGGTGGAATGGTATTATCTTTGAGGTAGGAATATATCTTTCCATAAGTTAGGGAATCTTGTTTGATAATATGATATATGATACTTGTATCAGGATCATCATACGCGAGATAAGTCAAAGATTCCACTAAGAACTCAAAATGGGCTTTTGTATCCGCTGCATCAAATAGAGAAGAAATTGTAGCCATAGCCTCTGCAGCCTTGTTATCATGCCTTAGAATTTACTCAAAGGTGATAATTGACAATTATTGCTTAAAGTCATCCACCATACATTTATATGGTAACAACTTGTCATCATTGGTCTGGTATTCATTATTAACTTGGTTGATAATCAACTGAGAGTCTCCATAGACATTAAATTTAGAAACTTTCCATTATAGAGCCATCTTCAACCCAATCATCAAGGCTTCATACTCATCTACATTATTTGTACAAGGAAAAAGTAACTTGTAAGACTTTGGTATTGTATATCCTTGTAGTGTAACAAATAGCACTCCAGCTCCTGCACCATGCTGAGTATATGATCCATAAAATTATAACTTCCATGTTTTTGTAGATAATGTCAGTATATGTGCACCTAGAAATTCCATATGTATAGGTTGATCATCTATTAGTGGTGCCTCAGCTAATTGATCTGCAATTACTTTTCCTTTGATGACCTTCCTATCCATGTACTCAATATCAAATTCACTAAGCAACATAAACCACTTAGCCAATCGTCCTGTTAATGTTGTCTTGCTCAAAAGATATTTCAAAGGATAAATCTTTGCAATAAGATTTATAGAATGAGACAATATATAATGTCACCATTTCTATGAAGCAAAGACTACTGCTAGACATGCTCTTTCAATTGGAGAATAGTTGAGTTCATATCCCACAAGGGTGCAACTGATATAATATATAGCTTTTTCCTTTCCTTGATCTTGTTGGGCTAGAAGAGCACCTAGTGAGACTTCTATCACTGAAATATAGAGTAAGAGTGGCTTACCCGAAATCGGTGACATAAGAGTGGGAGGATTTGCCAAATATTGCTTTATCTTATTAAAGGCTTCTTCTATTAGAATAACTAAGAGGGGGGTGAATCAGTTATCCACAGTCCCAAATACAAAATATATATCCAAAAACAATTTAAACAAACTTCTGCAACTTGATAACATAAAATAGTAAACTGTTTATGCTTTTACCAATTACCAGTTAATAACTCATAGTAACTACCGATCAAATCAAATATGCAACATGAAAAGTATGATAACCAACAATCATCACAATAAACACATAACACAAGAGATTTAACGTCGAAACCCTGTTAAGGGAAAAACCACCTGGGACCGGCAACCCAAAAATTGTTCACTCTTTTGAAGTGAGGTCGGTGAAGACCCAACCCTATTAAAGGTTACAAAACACACTATAAGGTGTGACCTTGTGAGAGGATTTAACACTAACCATTATCTTCCAACCAACATTCACTATGGGGTTGACAGGATAACAAATGTACATTCTATGAATGACATTACAAGACTTTCAAGTCCACTCGATTAAGAGATTTATCTATGTACAATGGTTAAACTATAACAGTAGGTGATCTAATTACAATACAACTTCTATTACAGATGTTCAAATCTATATTATGCTCATTCAAATCCTCTGATCAATATATCAATTATGTTCAACAATATTCAGTAACTTATTGTCTCTCGGTTATAGCTTTCTGACGCTCGATAATCACTGCAGTTCGATTCTCCTTAACTAGTTTGATTAGGCATGCATGAAGCAATGTTCACGTGATAGTTCTATAGTCTCCTTCTTCCAGCTTAAATTTCATAATGAAACCCTAGTCTCTTAAATAGACAAGTAAACTATTTTCTTCTCATCCATTAGATTTTGCCGCTTATTCACCTTCGTTGATTTTTTCGCTTAAACCTTCCTCGGCTGATGTGTCAGTAACATGTTTTTTTTCTATCCTTTAGATCTTCTTCTAATTTTGTTAGCCATTGATCTTATAACAAACTTTTTCTTTCCACTCTGATCACAAGGTACTTTCTAGCTCATCAGCTTCTATCAGCTAAACTCATCATTTAGTTCTTTTGTCCATACTCGATTAACAAAGAAATGCATCGGTGAACACAAGCTCAGTTTATACTCTGCTCAATATACACTACACTGCTCGGTGTATACTGGAATGCTTCATTAACTGACCACACTATTTTGTAACAATTTTCTTCTATCTCCATAGTAGATTAATGTAACATAGTCAAGTCAACAATATGAAGCCATAGACTCATCAATAAGTTACCAAGAGTATTTCTTATCCTCATCTATCATAGCCATCTTCCTCAATGTAGATATCTCGGTTCTTCATCTTTCTCTTCTCTTCTACAGATGTGTTAGATATTTGCAACTACCATGATAAGTACTATCAAAACTAGTTGACATCAATGACAACATAAAACTAACTCAATTATATTACATAACACTTCAGTGTTCGGTGATCTCTAATCACTTGTAGTTCTTCAATCAAGTTATCAATCAATTGTAGTTCTTCAATCTCTCCCTTTGGCATTGATGGCAACTCAAGCAATATGAAGTATACCATACACATACAAAACATGTATTCTACAACTCTATAAACAAATGTTGTAGCTTGGTACAAGCTCTCCCTAGCTTAATATGTTTAATCACTATGTTACATAATAGCATTACAAGTGCAAACTATCTTCTACAGATATGATCTTTACAGCTCTCAGATTCCTTCTATTCTCAGTAACGGATCTTCAATGCTCTCTTTGACTTTCTGATCTCTCATTAACTTTCTCTCCCTTTGTCTCTGTTTCATATTGAGATCTCTTTCCCTTTGAAAACAATGCCAAAGAAATAAATAAACATATAGCTCTATAGTAGCCATGTAACTCTCTGTTGTCCGGTGCATTCTCTATATCTCTATATACTGTTATGCAAAGATGATCCAGTTCTTCAAACTTTTCACAACCTTAGATAGAATCCAAAGTATGAACTATGTTGCATCAACATGAATGATCTTCTGATAAGATTAGGTTGATGCAACCTTCAGATCACATTAGTGACCAGTAAATAGGGGACGGACCCCAAGTGTAGTCCTCAAATATTCAAAAGTTTCCTTTGCTAGAGGCTTGGTAAATATGTCTGCAAGTTTCTCTTTAGATGTAACAAATTCTAGATTCACTTGCTTCTCCTGTACTTGTTCTCTTAAGTAGTGATACTTGATAGATATGTGCTTTGTTTTTTAGTGCATCACTGGATTCTTTGAAATATTAATATCACTAGTGTTATCACAATATATAATCACCGACTCAGTGATTACTCTTAGAGTAATTAGTTAGTTTTATTACTCTTTTTTACTTAAGCTATCTCTTAGGTACATTATAATTAACATCTTTATTAATTATAATGTGCAACCTAGCTTTTCCAGTTTTATGGTTTTGTTCACCTTATAGGTTGAACTCTTGTAGTTATTTTTCAATGATCTTGGAATATAATTTCTCTCACACCGCTGAGATTTTCCAAGCCTTTGCTTTTTGTCTCCTTGGTTTCCTTTCAACAACAGGTTATTTGCATGCAGGTGTTCTTAGCGTTCTGTGAAGTTGGATTTCTCAACTTCTACATGGTATTAGAGCTTTCCTACTGCTGCCTGGTCTAAGCTTTTGGAGCCGTGATTTGAAGACGAAAGCCACAGCTCCTCTGGTCTTTTCTCTATTATTTTTTATTGGATCTCGGGGGTCTCTTTTTTGGAGCACTTTGGGAAAAAACCAACCTCATGGTTGCATCTAGAAGGCCCAAAAACCTCTATTTCCATATAAAACTTGACCCATTTGGCCTCTGGGGCTTCTGGGTGAATTTTATAGCCTATTCGGGTCGTACGACACAAAAAATAAGAAAAAAAATATATTAAAAAAAGGCATTTTTCTTGGTTTTTCAGGGCACAACCAACATGCCACCATCGTGCCACCTTGGCACCACCCCTGCTCAGCCTCTGTGCCGCCCACCTCCTCCTTCGCCTGGCATAGCAGGTGACGTTAGGTTGACGTCACCTGCCAAAAAAAATTTCTGACAGATTTTTCTGGCGTCTTTTCATAATTTTTGGCCAATTTTTGAATTTTTCTAGTGATGACATCATCCTTGGTCATGATGACATCATCAACGGGCTCATGACAGGCATACGGCCATCAACTTTTTTCCAATGACTAGTTTTTTCTAGGGAGCTTGCATTTTGGGGGTACCTAGGCATTTTTGGTCCTACAGGGCTCATACGAACTCAAAATTAGACATATGATATATCGTCAGAAAGGTCTTTTCAAGCCCATCACTCTCATGTAGGTTTCACTTCCTGATTTCTCCATTTGACTATTAATTTTTTTATTCAAAGATGCACCTTCTTTTGAGCTCCTGTTCTACTTCTGGAACTCAGGTTTTTTTCTTGCTTCTTGTGCTTTCATAGTACTTTTTTGTGTACGAGGGATAGTATTATAATTTTTAGGGGGGTGCTCTTTACTTTCTGTACTTTACTTCAGAAAGACCCTTCTACTTCTATCTTCTTTCTCTCAATGGCAGACTCTTCTACCGCCCGCCTTACACCTCACAACTATCACACTTGGAAACGAGAGATGACTAGATTGCTTATGGAAAAAGGGTGGTCATGCCTCGATGCAGCTCATCCAATTCTATAGAGGCCTTATGAGGCTCTTATGTAAAGAAATAGGATGGATGAGGTAATGGGCCTCATTGCAATGAACATTTCATATGGGTTGTTGTTCCACCTAGATGGCTTGACCACACCCAGGGCTATGTGGGACAAGTTTTCCACCTTATTTGGCACAATGAATCAGTTCAAGGTTCTTTAGATAGATGCAGAGTTCACCTCCTTGGTCCTTGAATCATTCACCAGCATTGAGGACTTCTTGATGAAGTTCAAGTCTCTTCATTCTATTTTACAGGTTGCTAGAAAGATGAAGTCAGATGATGAGTGTATCTTTTTGATACTCTCAAAGCTTCGTGGCCCTTATCAGATTTTCACTTCTACCTTCTACTCCACTATGGATGCACTAGGTGCATGACATGTTATGCCCTCTTTTGAGACCTTCTGTGACAGGTTGACTCATGAGTAGTCCAAGCTCAATCAGACGGACTCACTTATAGGTTCACAATCATAGGCATTGCTTGCCAAGACACCTCAGGATACATAGAAGCAGAAGCCAAAGCAGACATCTGATTCCTCTTCTGAGCACTCTACTGGCCCACCATCTTCTTCTAAGAAGGAGAAATAGAAGATTGAGAGCCCTACATTTTCCTATTGTGAGAAGGGGCCTCATGATGAGTCCCATTATTTTCAGAAGAGATTTGATGGCTATGAGAAATAGATTGCAGATTTGCAAGCTCTTCTTCAGAAGAGGACTATTTCCTCTCCATCCTCTTCTACCTCACAGGGGTCTACTTTTCAGTCTTCTACCTCATCTTTGACATCTAGACAGGGTCATGCACTATGGGCTTCCATTTCATCCCCTTCACATGTCCATTGGATACTAGATTATGGTGCTTCTCACCATATGGCATCTTCTCTAAAGATCTTCTCGTCTATTGAGGCTTCTCCTATTCCTCACATTCTCATGGGGAATAACATTGTTATGATAGTTTGGGGGAAAGGTTCAGTATGCATTCGGGATGGCACATTCAATGATGTATTATATGTTCCATCTCTATTTGCAAACTTTCTCTTGATTTATCATATTACACTCAATGGGTCAAGGAAGACAGTTGAGTTCACAATTGATTTAGTCTTCATTCGGGATAGTGTGACAAGTGGCATTGTTGCTATAGGGATAGTTGATCCTTCCACTTATCTCTACACCTTCTCACACTTTGGTCCACCATCTCCATCATCGGCTCACAGCTCTCCTCTTGCGCGAGAGCATCATGTGGGACAGTCAGGTCACTTGAACCTCTGTGTTGTTCCTGAGACCACTTCTGTGACTGCCTCCCCTCCTCTTGTTGTGGTTTCTTCTCCTTAGGACTCTTCTTCAACACTACCAAACCCTCCATCTCCATTCATCAAGCCACCCGGTGCAGTTGTTGAGGATTCTACAGAGGACATTCATCTCCTCTCTCTTGACAGTGTCAGCACACCTATCATACCACCTACATTGGGGATTCCCTTTCAGGATCCTCATGTCTACTCCTTTGAGCATCAACTCAGCCTTCCAGTGACACCTCATCTTTTGAGGGTACCTCTTCAGTGTTCACTATCTTTCACTCCTTTGTATTGGAGTCACAGTGGTTCATTCATTGTTCTAGGGGTTCTTTCATTTTGGGGGGGCTTTGGAGCCTTGACCCTCTCTCATGGGGGGTTGGCAGCACGCATTTTACTTATGGCTTTGAGAGAGTCTCTTGAAGTCATTTTTTGTCTTTTGCTTTCTTTTATATCTCTTTTTGGAGAGGATTTTTTCCCATTGGATTTTCTCCTTTGTCTCCGGCTTATAGAGATTTCCTTGTATTGGGTACCTGATCAGGCCTTGTTGCCGGGACCCATTTCCTACTTTCATAGCTGTGATAGGTTAGCTTACCTCCTGAGCTTCACTTAAGGGGGGGTGTTAGAGTAATTAGTTAGTTTTATTACTCTTTTTTACTTAAGCTATCTCTTAGGTACATTATAATTAATATCTTTATTAATTATAATGTGCAACCTAGCTTTTCTAGTTTTAGGGTTTTGTTCACCTTATAGGTTGAACTCTTGTAATTATTTTTCAATAATCTTGGAATACAATTTCTCTCACACCACTGAGATTTTCCAAGCCTTTTCTTTTTGTCTCCTTGGTTTCCTTTCAGCAACAGGTTATTTTCATGCAGGTGTTCTTGGTGTTCTGTGAAGTTGGATTTCTCAACTTCTACAATTACCTCATTCATACCTTCCAACACTTGCTTAATATATGCAATATTTGAATAGTTTGTAGCAGCAGCAACATACTCTGCTTTGGCTATAGACTAGGAAATATAAGACTGTTTCTTACTTGTCCATGTAACAAGTCTTTCACCAAAGAAAAATGCTCCTCCGATTGTGCTTTTTCTGTCATCCATATTTCCAGCCAAATCAGCGTCGGTGTAGACTGTTAGTTCAAATTTTCCTTCCTTAGGATAACATAATCCATAGTCCTCTATTTTCTTTAGGTATCTTAAGATTTTCTTTGGAGCAACCATGTGTGACTCCTTAGGATTTGCAAAAAATCTTGCAACAATCCCCACAGCATGTACAATATCTGGTCTACTATTCACTACATACATTAATTTACCAATCATAGATTGGTACAGTGTCTAGTTCACCTCTATAGTTTCATCCTCTTTAGTTAGTTTGCAACCTATGACCATTGGTGTTCTGACTGGTTTAGCATCTTCCATGCCAAATGTTCTCAGTACTTCCTTGATATATATGGATTGTGCGATGAATATTTCATCATTCCGCTGAATAACCTATAGTCCTAGAAAGAACTTAATCTCTCCAAACATAGATATTTCAAATTCTTTTCTCATCTCATCAACAAATGATTTACAGATGTGATCTTTTCCTCCAAATATTATGTCATCCACAAATATTTTAGCAATCAAGATAGTATTATCTGAATGTCCTTTCATATACAGATTGCTATTCTCACTAGTTCTAACAAATCCAACACTTAACAAATAAGTATGCAGCCTTTCATACCAAGCTCTCGATGCTTGCTTCAAACCATATAAATCTTTATGTAATCTACATACCATATCTTTCTTTTCTGGATCCACGAACCCTTTTGGTTGTTCTATGTAGACTTCTTCTTCAAGTATCCCATTTAGAAAAGAAGATTTAATATCCATTTGGTAAACTTTGAACTTTTTGTGTGCAACATATGCAAGTAACATTTTGACTCCTTCTAATCTAGCAATAGGTGCAAAAGTTTCACCATAATCTATTCCTTCCTCTTGTGCATATCCCTTGCATACCAATCTAGCTTTGTTCCTTGTTACCTCTCCATTTTCATTAAGATTATTTCTGAATATCCATTTAGTACCGATAACATTCTTATCTTTAGGTCTGAGTAATAAAGTCCATGTCTTGTTTTTCTCTATTTGTTCTATTTCTTCTTTCATTGGATTTACCTATTCATCATTTTTTAGTGCAACTTTTACATTCTTCAATTCATATTCACAAACTAAACATGTACCTTGTCTCATCTTACTTGTCATCATAACAGCTTGTTTGTCTCCAATTATTTGAGTCTCAGGATGATGTTTGACAAATCTTGCCAGTACTTGATCTCTTCTCTGTTGTTCATCCTGTACAAGTTCATTTTCTTCCTCGATAGGTCCTTCCTACTCGTCGGTTTCTCTTTCATGTTCCTCGGTGTTGTTTTCCTACTGACTGGTTGTCACAGTCTATGGTTTTGGTATATACTCTAGTTGTTCAATGTAAGTGAATCTACCTTAGTCTTATGATTCCTTTCTACTTTCTTTTGCATTCTTATCATCAAACTCATCAACCCTGACATTAGTACTTTCAATAATTTTATTAGTAACTCTATTTAGATAGTTGTATGCTTTGCTTTTAATGGAATATCTAAGAACTATCCCTTCATCACCTTTTGAGTCAAACTTTCCATTTCTTTCATCTTTCAGAATAAAGCATTTACTTCCAAAAATTCTGAAGTAACTTACAGTGGGTTTGTGGCCAAACCATAACTCATAGGGTGTTTGTTAGTGTCCTTCTTCAATTGTACTCAGTTCAGAACATATAAAATGGTTGTGCTAACTGCTTCTCTCTAATATGTCTAAGTTACATTCTTTTCTATCATCAATGTCCTTGCACAATCAATAATTGACCTATTCCTCCTTTCAGTAATGCCATCTTGCTGAGGTTTCATTGGTGCAGAGACTTGTCTTTTAATACCATGCTCATTACAATAGTTAGTAAATTCATTAGAAATAAATTCACCACCTCTGTCAGATCTCAAGCATTTCAATTCTTTGCGAGTCTCTTTCTCTACTTTTGCTTTATACCACTTGCAAATCTTAAATGCCTCTAATTTTTCTTTTAAGAATATGACAGTCATTAATCTAGTGTAATCATCAACAAAAAGAATGAAATATCTATCTCCATAGTAACTCTGAGTTCTCATGGGACCACATAGGTCGGTGTGAACTAACTCAAGTATCTTCTTTGTTGAATAATCTTTTCTTTTGAAACTAGATTTTGTCATTTTACCTTTCTGACATTCATGACACATAACATGATCAAGCTTTTTTAAGTTAGGAAAACCTCTAACCTTTTTCTTTTTACTGATCTTAATCATGTTATCAAAATTCACATGACAAACTTTTATGCCACAACCATGCATCCTCATTTTTCATCATTAAACAAGAAGACTCACCATTGTCAAGATAAAACAAGTTACCTTTCTGTTGTGCTCCTATTCCATAAGTCTTCCTCCATCATCAAATATTTTTACTTTCTTGCTCTCAAAAGTAACGCGGTGACCTGAATTGTTCATCTGTGCCACACTTAGCAAATTATAGTTTAGTCCTTCTACCCAATAAGCATTATCACATTTGATTCTATCATTTATCATTAGAGATGATTTTTCTCTAACCATATAGGGTGTATCATTACCCATTTTTATAGATCCTCCATTGTATTGCTCAAGATGATCAAATTTTTCTTCATCACTAGTCATGTGATGTGTACAACCACTATCTATGATCGATGTATCATTTTTATTAACTTTAGAAATCAGTGATGTTTCTACATACATCTCTTCTTCCTCATAATCATTCTTCATAGCAACAAATACAACTTCTACATCATCATCTGAATCAGTGTCAGTATCATCTTCTTTAGCAATGTAACATACCTTTTTACCTTTATCATTGTTATCTCAGTTGTCTCTGTTGTACTGTCAGTAACTTATGTTGTTTCTTCTCCCATAGCTTCCTTCACCAGATTGGTCTTTGTTTCTATCCTCTTCCTTCCTATTTGGACATCTAGCAGCAATATGACAAACTTCTTTGCAGCTAAAACATGCTAAAGGTAATTTACCCTTATATCTACCTTTACCTTTAGGTAATCTTCTGGCCATAAGAGCTTCAAGTTCATCAAGCTCATTGTCAGTATTGCTATCATTATCATCATGTCTACTACTAGACTTACCAATCTTCAGAGAAGTCATGAAAGTAGATTCAACAGTTGGTACAACACTATTATCATAATTTTTAAGCTCGAATGTTGTTGTTTTACCAATCAGATTATCAAGAGTGAGAGTATTACCAGGTGCAAATCTCATTTCACGAATTGCAAATATTCTGATTGCATAAACCGATAATAAGGTTCTAAGAGTTTTGCTTACCATAGTTTCTTCTTCAATAACACCATCAGATCCTCTTATAGCATTAACAACTTCCTTTATTCGATTTGTATATTGCACTATATTTTCACCTTCTTTCATCTTCATATCATTGAATCTTCCTCTTAAACTTTTAGCTCTGGCTCTTTTGACATTTTCATCACCACTATAAACTTGAGCAAGTTTATCCCACATTTTCTTAGTAGTAGTACAGTCCTTGATGTCTTCAAATTTGGCATCTATCAGAGCAGCAACAATCTCCATCATAGTGACATTATGCTCATGTCTATCTCTTAATTGATCATGGGTCAAAGGTCCAGTGGGTGGTGCAAGGTAGCCATTCTCCATTAGAGTGAGGGTAGAATTGCCAATTCCAAATACATGCAACTTCATTCAGCTTTGCCATATTGTGAAGTTATCCTTATTTAGCTTTGGCACTTCCCTCTTATACATTTTGTGATCTTTCTATTGAAGTCCTTAAAACTCTATTCCAAGCAACCAAGCAGCTATGATACCAATTGTTAGAATAACTGAGAGGGGGGTGAATCAGTTATCCACAGTCCCAAATACAAAATGTATATCCAAAAACAATTTAAACAAACTTCTGCAGCTCAGTAACATAAAATAGTAAACTGTCTATGCTTTTACTGATTACCAGTTAATAACTCATAGTAACTACTGATCAAATCAAATATGAAACATTAAAAGTATGATAACCAACAATCATCACAATCAACACATAACATAAGAGATTTAACATGGAAACCCTATTAAGGGAAAAACCACCTGGGACCGGCAACCCAAAAATTGTTCACTCTTTTGAAGTGAGGTCGGTGAAGACCCAACCCTATTAAAGGTTACAAAACACACTGTAAGGTGTGACCTTGTGAGAGGATTTAACCCTAACTGTTATCATCCAACCAACATTCACTATGGGGTTGATAGGATAACAAATGTACATTCTACAAATGACATTACAAGACTTTCAAGTCCACTTGGTTAAGAGATTTATCTATGTACAATGGTTAAACTATAACAGTAGGTGATATGATTACAATACAACTTCTATTGTAGATGTTCAGATCTATATTATGCTCATTCAAATCCTCTGATCAATATATTAATTTTGTTCAACAATATTTAGTAACTTACTGTCTCTTGGTTATAGCTTTCTAACGCTCGGTAATCTCTGCACTTCGGTTCTCCTTAACCAGTCTGATCAGGCATGCATGAAGCAATGTTCACATGATAGTTCTATAGTCTCCTTCTTCCGGCATAAATTTCATAATGAAACCCTAGTCTCTTAAATAGACAAGTAAACTATTTTCTTCTCATCCATCAGATTTTGCCGCTTATTCACCTTCATTGATTTTGCTGCTTAAACCTTCCTCAGCTGATGTGTCAGTAACACATTTTGTTTCCATCCTTTAGATCTTCTTAGAATTTTGTTAGTTGTTGATCTTATAACAAACTTTTTCTTTCCACTCTAATCATGAGGTACTTTCTAGCTCATCAACTTATGTCGGCTAAACTCATCATTTAGTTCTTCTATCCATACTTGGTTAACAAAGAAATGCATCAGTGAACACAAGCTTGGTTTATACTGTGCTTGGTATATACTACACTACTCGGTGCATACTAGAATGCTTGATTAACTGACCATGCTACTTTGTAACAATTTGCTTCTATCTCCATAGAAGATTAATGTAACATAATCAAGTCAACAATATGAAGTCATAGACTCATCAATAAGTTACCAAGAGTATTCCTTATCCTCATCTGTCATATCCATCTTCCTCAATGTAGATATCTCAGTTCTTCATCTTTCTCTTCTCTTCTACATATGTGTTAGATATTTGCAACTACCATGATAAGTACTATCAAAACTAGTTGACATCAATGACAACATAAAACTGATTCAATTATCTTACATAAAACTTCAGTGTTCGGTGATCTCTAATCACTTGTAGTTCTTCAATCAAGTTCTCAATCAGTTGTAGTTCTTCATCTTCACACTTATCATCCCACTTGCATGAGATGTCTTTATGTAATAGGTGTTGAAAAGGATGACTTTTGTGTGCTAACTGAGAAACAAACCTTCTAATTGATTGGAGGTGTCCTTGTAAAGATCGTAACTGACTGATATTTGTAGGGGAAGTCATCTCCATGATTGTCTTAACTTTCTCTGGATCAACTTCTATACCTTTAGCTGAGACAATATACCCTAACAATTTGCCCGATGTAACCCCGAATGCACACTTCTTTGGATTGATTGTAATCTGATACTTTTCCATTCAGGTGAATATTCTATCCAGCACTCTTAAATGACCATCTCTATTTTTTATATTTTTCTATAATATCATCAACATAATCTTCCATTATGGTATGCATCATGTCATGAAAGATTGTGGTCATAGCCCTCTGATACTTTGCACCAGCATTCTTGAGCCCAAAAGGCATCACATTCCAACAATATGTACCCCAAGGACATGTAAAAGTAGTCTTCTCTTGGTCTTCTAGTGCAATTTTGATCTGATTATAGCCAAAAAAACCATCCATTAGAGACAACATCTCATGTCCAGCCGTCAAATCAACTACGATATCAATGTTAGGCAATGGGAAGTCATCTTTAGGACAAGCTTTGTTGAGATCTCAAAAATCTATACAAATCCTGATAGACTTGTTTGGCTTTGATACTGGTACAATATTAGAAAACCACTCAGCATAATCAATGGCTTGAATGAATCCAACATCTAGGAGCTTCTTCAATTCTTCTTTAACCATAAGTGCAATATGAGGATGCATTTTTCTAAGTTTCTGCTTTAATTTCTGGTGCAATAGACAAGTGATGCATACTAAGATTAGGATCTAGTCCTAGCATATCAGCATAAGACCAGGCAATGTTAACTTGTCTCTCTTTGAAAAACTATGAAAAATCTTCTTTCTTTGATTCAGTTAAGGATGCTGCCACTTTCAGAATACGCAGGGACTCCTCTGTTCCAATGTTGAGCGGCAATGTTGGTTCAATAAGTATTGCAAATTGCTCTTGATACATATAATTGGGGAGAGTGTTAATCCTTCCATCTTCATGTGCCTCATAGAGGTTTTCACCCTCAGATACATCTTTTCTCTTTACTTTTTCCAAATCTAATACTACCACTGAGTGGTTTTCACCATTAGATCTATTGATATTTTTTACATTTTTATGACTGAAAGGATTGGAACACTCCCCAAAGTAAGCCATGTCATTGAGTTCTATTGGAAATCCTGACTTATGATCCCTAGTGGTAAATGATCTATGATTCCAAGATAGTCGATAATTGCATCATCATTATAGAAAATATCAAGTTTTGGATGGTTGGGTGAATCCCAATCTATAAGCTCAGGATGGACAATGGGTATTTGATCATTTGGGTCAATTTCAAAGGATGAGATGGTATTTATAGAGAAGTTGTCAAGGTTTATGATTGTATCAGAAAGGTCTATTTCTATACTCTCATTTGAATTGTCTATCACAAGAAAATTCTCACTTTCCTCACGATCATCAAGAGTAGTATCATGTGGAACTAATCCTGGTGATTTAGTCCTTAAACTCTCTCCCTCATGGTAATCACCACTATAGGTATGGACAACATCAAATCCTATTTCTTTAGTATAGTCAGATAAGGAATCCCATTTGTAATCATTAGAGTCAGAATCATCATCATGATTATCCCTAAGCCTATTAATGATTTTTGTTTCTATCCTTTACATACCTTGTTTTCAGAACTATAATGTAAGAGCCTTAGATATCTCATAGAAAGGTGTGATCTTTTCTTTACCTTTATGATCTTTTGGTCCTTCTCCTTTATATCCTAAGCCTGTGGTATCTCTTTGATAATTTGGATTTTTCAGAATTGGTTTTATAACACCTTCTCTCTACAACCCTATAGGTCCACTACCTTGGTATCCCATCTTTTGTAACAAAGTATATCCCTTACCATATACATCAAGTGAGATATATTCATGTTTTACATCTTCTTCATTCTTTAGTTGTTTAAGCAAATTATTAGCATTACACTCAATTGCTTCTTTTGATATAGTGCCCCCACTTATAAATGTGCCATAAATAGGTGTGAAAGTAGCTTCTAATTATTGTTTAATAATCAAGGATTTTCCATATGATTTAGGAGATAAAGGTAACTCTCTGATACAAAATTTTTGACCCAAAGTGTATTCTCCCATACTTTGTTCTTTTATGTCTATCTTGATCCTAGCAGATTTAGAGGTTGATGCTACATTACTTGGATCAATGGATATTGTTGCAGAAGATCCAATATGATTATACGGTACCAAAGATTCAGGTGTTGTCTTTGCGGTTTTATATTACTGGAAAGGATTCAAATCTCCTTTGATAGTTATTTCTTGTCCATTTTTGGGAAATTTCAAATATCGATGCTAAGTTGAGGGTACAACTTGCATAGAATGAATCCAAGGTCTTCCCAAAAGAATTTTATATGCGAGATCCATATCAAGAACTTGACAAAGTACATCTTTGACTACAGGACCTACTCTGATAGGAAGAAAAAAAGATCCCTTGGATGACCTCTCTTCTTCATCATAAGCTTTGATTGTGATTTTCTTCTTCGGATAGACAACAGTTTTAGAAAATCCCAATGCAAGGACTAATTTCAAAGTGCATATATTCAAGCCAGCTCCTCAATCTATTAGTACTCTTTTGATTTTATGATTTTGTACAAGGACTTCTATATGGAGTGGAGCATTATGTGGTTGATTAATGGCTAGATCATCATGCTCAGTAAAAGAAAGGTAACGTGGATTTGTCAAATTTCCCACCATAGCTTGAAATTGGGCTTCATCTAGATTTATAGGAACATGAGTTTCTAGGAGAGTTTTCTCAAGAATATCCTTATGAGACAGTGATAGACGTAAAAGCTCTAGTATAGAAATTTGGGTTGGTGTTTTCTTCAATTGATCCAAAAGATTGTATTGATTGGAAACATTTGTCTTGGACTTTGGAACATAGATAGACTTATTTTGCGAGGTAGTAGGTTTGGACGAGACACCTTGAAGAGTAACCTTAGATTGGGCTCGAGTAGTAACATTAACTAGTTGACTCTTAGAATTTTCTTTTATAGTAAATGTAATACCCCAAAAATGGGCTATAGGCTCATTAACCTCCTATATCGACACATCAAATGAAATTGATACAAAAGTCCTAACCTAAGGCACATCTGCACATTATTGAATCCTAATTGATTTTATCTTAAATTCTGCATCGGGGAATATTCCTAGTAATATTCCTAATTTATCATAATTATTCTTAATTTAATGATTATTTGGTGATAAATATTATTTATCCTAAAGTCTGATTAAGGTTTAATACAGCCATTTAATTATTTAATTGAATTTAATTAAATTATTCCTAAATTGTATTATTTAATTTTGACAATAAATCTAAAAATCTTATGACTAATTGATTAAATTCTTATTTAATTATTTAATGTCAGTTGTCAAATTTAATAATATAGTTTTTGAATAAAGTTTGATTTAATAATTGATTAACCCATAAATCAATTGTTTTAATTTAAAAATCAATTAAGTTGAAAATAAATCACTTTATTTATTTAATTAATTCATAATTAATTGTGCACATTCAAAGAGCAGTTAAACTCAAAATCAGGAAATCAATGCAAGTTGTTAACTTTTAGAAACTCAACAATCTATTTTGAGTTCAAAGCTAATCTAAACTTCTAATTTGAGTTAAAAAGTTGTTCTTGCATGCTTTTGCATGATTTTGTGAGTTAATTATCTCTGATTTCTTGATAACTCAAAAATCAACCTGAGTTTATCAAGAGTGATTTATGGCTTTTCTCTTGCATCCTCAAAGCCCTAGATTTTTATAAAAACAAGGCTCATCTCTTCATAATAACAACACTCAAATTTGCACAATTACTCTGGTGAATTTGGCGATTGAAGGATTGAGCAGTTGCGACAGGCGATTTGTGAGATCTTTCATAGTTGATCATTTAGCTTTTACATAGTTTCTCATTCATAGTTTCATACTCATTCATAGCATTTTTAGATCAAATCTGCATTCCAATTTCATTCATTCTAGATTAATTTCATACAGTTTTCCATATTATTGCACAGAAAATCCAAAAATATAGCTTAATCTGCATTCATAGTCTTTCATTCTTTGCATTCAAATCCTTCGTTTAGGTGTGGCATTGTCACTGGTCTCGGTTTGATCTAAGAGTATCATACTCACACCTACTAGAAGGTAGTAAATTGCCTAGTTAGTTTAGTTTCCATTTCATTGCATGATTTTGGTTTTTGGCTAACCTCTAATGTTTTACTAAAGTGTTGTGTCTACAGCTAGGTACAAAATTCACACACACATTTTTGGCACCCACCATGGGGCCCTAAAATGGGTTTCCATCATCTTTCTATCAATTTCTATCAATTTCTTATCATTTTCTGGTTAAAACTATGATTTTTATTTTTTGTCCGTACATTTTTCATACGACTTTTGTTAGAAAGTCCTTTCAGGAGGTACCCATTATCGTATGACAGGTTCAGATTTTAAGACTCATATCAAAGAGTACACACTATCATTTGGAGGACCGATTGTCATATAAAAAGACACCCACAGTCGTACAAGTTTCCAGACTATCATTTGAGAGGTGACCCACTGTCGTACAAGTTTTGACTCTAAAATTCAATTGTCGTTTTAGCATTTTTGGCAGTTTTTCAGATTTGGTCTAACAGCTAACCCTAACAATTGAAATCTTCTATTTTTGACTGATACTTGTTGAATCTAATTGGAAAAAGTGCAACTAAATTGCTAAAACAGGTAAAAATCTACTAAGCGTGTTGTGAGGAATTCAGGTATTCTTCTCAAGCTAATAACATTTTAATTTGGATTAAAATGAACTCTCACATGTCAAGCTTGTGTGATTTTCTTGCTTTCATATCACAGACTTCATTTTGGGCTATAAAATGAACATAGATTTACTTTCTGCATATTTGTTACACATAGTAAATAGGCCCTATGAACACTATTTGTGGATGATCTTGAGAGATTGAGCTTCTTTTTCTTATTTATTCATGTGAAGCTCCTCTTGACGAAGGATCCCCTTGTAGGTAGGGAAGGTATTGAGAGAGTCTCACGTTCTACTAGATTCATGTGTCTTCAACTTTTGATTGATACATTCTCTCTCCAAAGGGGTTGATAGATCATAAGCAGTTAACATCATAGATCTTTGTGAGATAATCTTGGTCTTAGCGTGTCAGATTAATCTATCTACTTTGTTTTGGTTAAAAGTGAAAAGGCTAGAGGACTATGCTCTACTCCCTTTTTGGGTAGTATCAAAAACTCAGATCTTTGAATCTGGAACTAGTCCCCATGTGGTATCTTTTGTGAGTCACCTTTAGAGAGGGTTAACCATAGTGGACATTCCCTTAATTGGGTCAACCACGTGGATAGAACCTCAAGCAGTAATAGCCATTTTCACCATGGTAGCAGCAGCTGCTATATAAATGTCCTTGTGGAGGAAATCTTCACAAGTGTGGTCTCTTGTTGGGCTGTCAGATCTCCCTAGTAGCTCCTGATTGATTAATTTATTGGACTATGTCAAAACCCTGGTGCACCTAGATTGGAGTTCTCCCTCTTGAGATCATAAAATTTGCAGAGTTGGACCATTACTACAAACCCTAGTGAGGCCAAATTTTCATTTTTCTAGGAATATGTGCATTATTGAAATTTTTTTTGGAACATACACAATTAGCACTCCTAGGAATTAGCACATTTAGTCACTTGATTGTTCATGCGTAGGGTTGCTTTGTCCCCTGTTCATTATTTTCAGATGTGCTTGGAATCACTTGCTTGTTATTTTGCGTGCTTGTTTATCTATTTGGCTACCGAAAATGAATGATCTCAGAATAATATTCAAACCTAGACAAAGAAATTTGTGAACAATCTGAAATTGAAAACCAAAAATTTGCAAAATCTGAAGTAAAAATCCTTTCTAGAGTCAAAAGTCATCCCATCAGGTCAGAAAGTCATACGAGTTTTGGAAAGTGTCATTTCAGAACCCCTGTATTGTCATATGATAGCTTGTATAGTGTCGTACGAGTTTTGCCACCAGTCAAAAACAAATGTCAAAAATCTGCTATTAATTGTCATGCAAGTTTTGCAACTATCGTATGAGTTTTTCAATTGTCATTTCATAACGTACCCACTGTCATACGATCATGTAGAAAGTCATTTGAGAAAAATTGCTAGAAAGTGGTCAGAATTGTCAGAAACTTAGTTTTTACAACTTATTTCTAGAATCTATTGAACAAATCACTGTGTCAGGAATAGAGTAGAAACTAGACCAAATTCTTTCATTTTCCTCAAGTGAGCCTTTGAGTCTAATCTTGCCTTCTGGGTTATCGATTTGAGTCTTTTTTATCTTGTGTCAAAACCTTGTCAACATTATCTTCAAATTCAATCTTCTTGCTAAACGGCTAAGTGTTATGAGGTCATGCCCATCATCTGTTGGGCATCTACCTACACTACTGTGGCACAGTATCATTCATTTATGTCTAATCTAATCTTTAATCACTTCAATCTTGACAAGGTTGCGTCATTCGATCTTCTTGAATCAATTCATTCTTCAGTTGTCTTCATCTCATTCTTTTTCTTCACTCAAGGTTAACGGTGGAAATTAGAGCTTCATCACATGATCAATTAGGAGAAGCACTTAGCACTACACCTTTGACTATTCATAAGGGTCCCACTCTTGAACAACTCTACAATTCTGGTCTTTACGAAGATGTCGGTCTTGGCAATTTTTGATTGAAAACTGGTTACGTACCCCCTCCATCAACTCATGGAGGTAATCAACAAACCCCTCCTCAATCTAATCTAGGGAGCCCTAAAACTCCTAACATGTCTCACGAAGGGACGCAACATGGATCTCAAGGAAACCATTCTCAACATGTTGTAGATCAAGAACCTACACCTTCTGAAATTGTTCGATATCAAAACGATGATGACTTCAAGAAAATGATGAGGCATTTCTTGAAAGAAGATAGAGAGGCGTACTTTCTAGAGTTAGCTCATCAAGGAGCTCAACTTCCTCCAAACTTTAATGTGGAAGATATCATTACACATGAGGAAGAAACTCCTATCATGGCTATGATGAAATAGATGCATGTCATGCAAGTCAAACTTAACAAACTTGAAAAAGAAAAGGAACCTAAGGAGTTCTCCATGGAAGCTCTATGCCTTTTTCCATTTGATAAAGACTTGTACATGCCGACATTCCCTAAAAGAGTGGAGATGCCTAAATATGATAAGTATGATGGAAACTCTGACCCTCAAGATTATGTCAGAGAATTATGTACTCAATCTATGGAGTTTATGCATGAACCAACCTACTTAATGCATCTTTTCCGTTGATCTTTGGGAGGAGCAGCCATTCATTGGTTCTCTAGAATGCCTCCTACTATCAAAAATTTTGAGGAGTTAATCAAACTATTCTATCAACAATACTCCTACAATATTCAACATCTGGTCACCATGATCGACATCTACAATCTGAAACAGTATCCAGGAGAACCATTCCTGACATTTCTCAAGAGGTAAAGGAAGAAATTTTCTCTATATGCTAGACCCATTCCTGAAATTGAGAAGTTGGAAATTTCCATCAACAATCTTGTTCCAGAAATCAACTACCCTTTACAAATGCAAAATCATACATCTTTTGACAAGATGGTAGATAATGTGATCAAAATTAAGAAAGTACCTGTGAAAAAAGGAGATATCACACTTCAAAAAGACAACTATGAATCTAGATCTAGTTCTAAGGATAAGAACAAAAATTGGAACAAGAATAAAGGTGTTGTCACACATGGTGTTGTTGATAATATCCATGCCCCATCTAAGGCACCTTCTTTCAATCTCACTGTTGGTACCCAATCCATCAAAGCTTCGAAAGCTAATACAAAAGAGTCCATGAGAAACTCATCTGATTACAAACCTTGGGCTATAGATCCTAATCACAAATTCACTCCTCTTGGAGAATCCTTGGAATCTGCCATGAAAACTCTATTAGCAAACAAAATCATCTACTTTCCTGAGATGAAAGTCTTTGATCTAGAACCTAAACCAAAATGGTGGAGAGAGAATGATTTCTATGAATTCTATCGCAATAATGGTCATAAGACTAATAACTGTGTTCGCTTGAAACACATTATACAAGACAAAATTGATAATGGCAACATCATGATTGACAATCATAAGAGTAATAATGATCATACAGCATTCACAGAACCATTTCCTAAACATGGTAAGGAAGATTCTTCTTCTCAGCCTAATATGGGTGCTAAAGTCAATTATACCTACTCTGGAAATAATGTTGTTATCAATATGGTTGAACCATGCCTATTTGAGCATTGCAATGTCATCATAATTGTAAGAAGAGATAGAGAAAAGCAATCATCTAATGTATTTACTCGATCACAAGCTTAGGCACACCTACAAGGACAAATACCAGATTCATCCAATGTCCCTAAGGTGCCTTTCAATCTTTCATCTGCTTCTAAATAGAAGGCTACATCTAAATCTTCATATCCTAAAGACACAAGGCCTACTTCCTATAGTATTATTCAACAACTCCAGCACACAAATGCTAAAATCTCTATGTTTGAGTTGCTTCGGATATCCTTAGCTCATAGAGCCATTCAAGACCAATCTCTGCTTGGATCCAATGTTCCTGATGACCTTGATTTAGATAGATTCTAGACTATGGTTGGTCATCTTACATCTCCATAGTACATTTCCTTTTCAGAGGAAGATGATAACTCCTTGAGTCATCCGCATAACCAACCCTTGCACATTGAAGTCTTGATCCAAAACCATCATGTCAAATGTGTGTTGATAGATGGGGGCGATGGCCTAAACATTTGTTCTTTCAGCTTGATTACACAATTGGGATTTTCAGAAATGGTCATTGATCCCAGGAAGAAGATAACTATCAAAGCATATGATGAGCAAGAAAGATCTTCTAAGGGAACTATTGTCTTATCTATCAGAGCAGGTCCTGTCATTAGAGATACTATATGCCAAGTTCTTGATTTACCTTTGGCTTACAATATCCTTCTAGGGATACCCTGGATACATGAAATGAAAGCCATTCCCTCTACATTCCATCAGTGTCTGAAATTTCCTTATGAAAGAGTAGAGGTGACGATTCCAATTGATCTGTATACAACTTGCAATACCTTGAAAGAGAGTGCTGATAAACTTGTTCCTAATAATAGAGAATCTTCCACTAAGCAAACAGATGTAGCATCCACATCCAAGATGGAAGACATTGCTAAAGACGTTAAGATCAAAGAAAATGGTATGGGAGAATATACTATAGAGCCAGTCTTATCTTTGACATCTCTCCCTATCTCTCCTAAGTCTTATGGGAAAACTCTAAAATAGTCTAAAAAGGAGTCTAACGAATCTCTTGAAGCATATAAAGGAAATTTTTTTGCAAAAAAAGTATCTAAACAAGATTTTGAAGAGGATGAAGCTGTGCTCACATGGCTATACAAAGATGAACCTAAATCTCAAGTGGTTCAAAAATGTGATGCTAAAATATCGAATATCCCTTCTAAGTCATATGGCCCAGGGGACAAATTGATCACAAAAATGGGATATAAAGGAAAAGGACCTCTAGGACTACAGGGTAAAGGTCTTTTGTCACCTCTTGATCACCATGGCTGAGCAAAAAAGAATACAACAAGTCTAGGATACATGAAGAAGCCATTCTATCTTAGCAAGAACTCCCCACATGTATTAGAACAGATTGAGCCCTCCGTAGCAAATCAACTAAAGGGAGAAACAATCAAACAATCTGATAGTGATGATTCAGACACCACTGAAGATCTCATTCTCTATGAGTGTTTTCCTATAGAAATCAAAGACCTCCTTGAAGCTGAAGATGATCCAATAAAAATAATTAATGTAGTAGAAACACAAGAACCTACTATAGAGCAAGAGATAGTTGTAACATAAGAACCAACTAATCTCAAAGGAAATCAAACAGACAAAGAGGAAGGTGGTAGTTATTCTGACACATATTCCCACAAGTATGAATTCAAATCAGAATCTAAGGGAAACCCTTCTTGGGGTATTCATCCTAACTTTATTCATGTTCTTAGATTTCCTAGAGGTCTAGATGAAGAAACAGAAGATGAATCAAATGACTATGAATGGGGAGTCATTCCAAAACTAGATGAACTTATTATAGAAAAGCATGTTGATGTTATTCACCAATATGCACCTAAACCCAACGTAAGTCTAGAGCGAAATGATGAACTTATCGAATCTGATCCACCGATGGCTGAAGTGGATTTCCACAATGACATTGAGCCTATTCATGAATTGAATGTCTTAAGTTGTAATATCATCTTTGAACTCAAGCATCAAGTTAGGACCAATGATGATAGATTCATATCTATAAACACTCTCTCCTAATCTTTTACCACTTTGACTATCCAACATCCTAACCTTCTTGACCAAACTTCCACAAATCTAAGCTATGGTATTTATACCTTCCCAAATGACTATGCCCTTACTTGCTACCTAAATGCAGTTGAGGCTATGAGGACTTCCATCAGTGAACCAAGCGTTAGCATGATGGAGTCAAACATCAAGTATCTTAGTCAGAAAAATAAGAATAAAAATAAAAATAAAAAGAGTTCTAAGGGTGAAAATCCACTTTGTGGCAGTCTCAGAACCTAAAGTAAAAATAAAAGATGTATCCGAAGGTGAAAACCTCTCTGAGGTGCCTAAGGATGAGATATTTGATGTCCTTCCAAGTCATTTACAAGATAGATCTCCTGTTCTACTTGAGCCCACTCAATCTATCAATTTGGGAATAGTAGAAGAACCATAGTTGATCCATGTAGCACAATCTTCATCAGAAGAAGAAAAGCAAAATTTTACAACATTCTTAACAGAAAAGAAGATCAACTTTGCATGGAAATACTTAGATATTCCAAGGTTGGACCCTGATCTTATAATGCACCATTTATCTATAGCTCTAAATGTTAAACCTATTAAGCAAAAATTGAGAAAGATGCATCCACATGTTGTACTCTTGGTAAAAGTTCAATTAGAGAAGCTCCTAAAAGCCGAATTTATCTGAGTTATTGATTATGTAGAATGGAT
This sequence comes from Chamaecyparis obtusa, assembly GCA_027943335.1. Classification (NCBI taxonomy): domain Eukaryota; kingdom Viridiplantae; phylum Streptophyta; class Pinopsida; order Cupressales; family Cupressaceae; genus Chamaecyparis; species Chamaecyparis obtusa. The sequence continues at coordinate 152,541 of BSBK01013759.1, read as the reverse complement.
CTCTAATATTGTACCTATTTCAAAACCAAACAAATCAATAAGAGTATGCACAGATTTTAGAGATGTGAATAAAGCATGCCCTAAGGATGATTTTCCACTACCTAACATTGATATGATAGTGGACATGACTATGGACTTTGAGATGTATTCTTTAATGGATGCTTTTTCTGGATATAATCAAATAAAAATTGCTCCAGAAGATCAAGAGAAAAATGCTTTCACATGTGCGTGGAGTACCTTCTGTTGTAATGTCATGCCATTTGGGCTTAAGAATGTTGGGGCTACATATCAAAGAGCTATGACATCTATTTTTAATGACATGATGCATCGAACTATGGAGGATTATGTTGATGATACTTTGGAAAAATCTATGACAAGATCTGAACATCTAAATGACTTGAGAAAAATACTAGATAGAATGGAGAAGTTTAGTCTTAGACTAAACCCTAAGAAGTGTGCTTTTGGTGTCACTTCTGGAAAGCTTTTAGGCTACATTGTTTCAAAGAAAGGAATTGAAGTAGATCCAGAAAAAGTTAAAGCTATCATGGAGATGCAACCTCCCAAGAATATCAGTCAAATGAGAACATTACAAGGGACAGTTCAATCTATTAGATGCTTCATATCTCAGCTAGCAGACATAGCACAACCTTTTACAAAGACATTACATAAAGGTGTGACATTTGCATGGAATGAGGAATGTGAAAAGAATTTTAATGATATCAAGAAATATCTATCAAATCCTCCTATCTTGACTCCTCCCATTCAAGGGAAGCCTTTGATCTTATATGTCTCCACTACAGATACATCACTGGGGGCATTTCTTTCATAGCATGATGAGAACAAGAAGGAAAGAGCTATATACTATATCAGTAGAACATTGGTGGCATATGAAAAGAACTATTCTATGATTGAAAAGGCTTGTCTAGCTATGATTTTTGCTTCACAAAAATTGAGACATTATATGTTAGCTCATACCATACATTTGGTAGCTAAGATTGATCCACTAGAGTACCTACTAAGCAAGGCTACCTTCATAGGTAGATTAGCTAAATGGGTCATGCTCTTAAGTGAATTTGACATTGAATATGTTGAAAGAAAAGCTATCAAAGGCCAAGTTATTACTGATCAATTGGTTGATGCACCTTTGTTTGATGACACACCAATGCAAATGGAATTTCCAGATTCCTCTATCATGAATCTTTCTTCTAGAGAATACAAATTGTTCTTTGATGGTTCCTATACACATAATGGATCTAGAGTAGGTATCTTTTTTATCACTCCTCAAGGATACTCCAATCCTAAGGCATTTAGAATCAAATTTACTTGCACAAACAATATTGTTGAATATGAAGCCCTTTTAAATGGTATGAAAATAGCAATTGAGTGGAGAGTAACAGAACTACACATTCATAGAGATGCACAACTTATAATCCATCAAGTCAATGATGTATACCAAATAAGGGATGAAAAGCTCATTCCATACAAGAGAATGGTAGATGATCTGAAGAAATATTTCATATCTATCACATTTGAGAAAATACCTAGAACAGAGAATAAGGTTGCCAATGCAATGGCAACATTATCTACTTTATTACAGCAGCCTGAACATGAGCTACGCTATGAGTTCCTGGTGGAAGCACTATCTTATCCTGCATATGACTCCCCTGATACCTGTATGATCTACACTATTGTGGGTCATGCTTCATCTTGATATAAAAACCTATTCTCCTATCTCAAAGACCAAATCATTCCCGATGCCTTTAACCGTCATGAAAGGAGATACCTTATCCGTAATGCCTCTTAATATGTCATCATTGGTCATGATCTATAAAAATAAGGTCTAGATGGTACGCTACTTAGATGTTTAGAATGGGAAGAGTATCAACATGTGTTAGAAGAAGTCCATGATGGTATTTGTGGGTCACACTCGAACGGTTTAACACTAGTCCAAAAACTTATTAGGGTTGGGTACTATTGGCCAGAAATGGAGAAAGAGTCTATCAAGTTTGCTAAGAACTGTCAAAAGTGCCAAGTGCATGGAAACTTAATTCATGCTCCAAGGAGAGATCTAATCCCCTTCACTACACAATGGCCTTTTCATCAATGGGCATTTGATCTTATCGGAGCCATACATCCTCATTCTTCTAATGAACATACCCATATAATCACAGCTACAGATTATTTCATGAAATGGGTAGAAGCAGTCCCTTTAACACAAGAAACTGGAAAACAAATATCTATGTTCATCTTGAACTACATCATATGTTGGTATGGTATTCCACATTCTATAGTCACAGATAATGGTAGACAATTTAAGAATAAAGACTTGGATGATCTATGTGCCAAATTCAAGATTACACAACATTGGTCATCTATCTACTATCCTCGAGGGAATGGACAAGCAGAGGCTTCTAACAAGAATCTATTGAAAATCTTGCACCGAACGGTTAATAAAATAGGAAGAGACTGGCATCTCATGATCAATCCATCTCTCTCGGCCTATAGAACAAGTATCAGAACATCTACTGGGGCTACACCTTTCACTTTAGTTTATGGGTCTGAAGCGGTACTTCCTATTGAGGTTGAAATGCCATCACTCAGAATTAGAATGCATGGTCTAGTAACTGATGATGACTACAGAGTGTCTAGGTTGCAAGAATTTGAACTACTAGATGAGGGCAGACAAGCAGTGTATGATTATCTTAGAGTATATCATAAGAGAATGTCTAGAGGCTACAACAAGAAAGTTAGAGATGAAAAATTTCAAGTTGGCGATCTAGTCTTGAGAGAGAATCCTAAAAATCAATCACATAGAGAGCCCAAGGGGAAGTTTGAACCCAACTAGCTAGGTCCCTTTGTAATCACTGCTACTTTTGGCTCTGGTGCCTATCAACTCTCAATGACTCAAGGAGAACAGCTCCGAGAACTAATCAACATTCTACACCTAAGGCATTCAGTCTATGGTAAAATGTCCTGAAAAAATCTTTAAAATCTGAAAAAGTCCTGAAAAAATGAACATCTTGGTGAAAACCTAGCAATAGGCACCTTGATGATTGACAAAAAAAAGTAAAAAATATCAAAAGTACAAAAAAATTGAAAAAATGAAAAATACAAAAAAATGAGAAAAAGAAAAAGTGCCTTGGTGAAAACCTAGAAACAAGTGCCTTGGTAGCAAAAATAGAATCTCTGCCAAGATGGTGAAAACTCGACAAATGAGCACCACTTGTTTCAAAATGCTCCATCTATCAGTGCAATCTTGGTCTTTCCCAGCTTTCATTCTTGCTTTAGTTTCTACATATCTCCCGATTTGTTCCCGCATTCCTATCTTCAATAAGTCATTTTGTACACCAATCAGTTCAAGTGTATGTATCCTATCAATGCCTAACACTTGGGGGCAATCAATATCATATCCTATGGCCTCCAGTACATCTTAGACAAGTCATATCTAGTCAAAGTCCTTTGAAGCTTCATTTGAGTCAGTCTATCTCCTCTCCAGAAAGGATTTTGCATCTACAACAATGCAATCAAACATCAAACTAAAAACAATCTATGCTTTTACATGCTTTTATCTCCTTGTATGCTTACTGATTCACACTGAGATTTTTTTGCATATTGTGTCCCTTCAAGCTCTTTGATGATGTCCTTTATAGGATTTAGAGAGTGATGACTGGGGGCATAATCTTTTCTTTGTTTTCTTCTTGTATGTGAAAATCTAACAACTTTGGAAATTATGGATTGAAATGGTGTCCGTCTGTAAGAGCCTCTATCTTGTATTGGATGGCCATGAGTACCTCGACCATTGATACCCAGAAAATTCAAGGAAGTTTAATCTTGTTGGACTACAACTAATTTAGAATCTAATTGAAGGATCTATGATTGCAAGATCATTAAGAAGTTTCTGATTAGATATGTAATATGATTAAATCAGTATTATGTTGTCATTGATGTCAACTAGTTTGACAGCACTTATCTTGTAAGTTACTATACCGAGACATTTGAAGAAGGGTGAAAGAGATGAAGAACAGAGAAATCTACATGAGGAAAGATGTACTTGACAGATGAGGATAAGGAACACATTGAGTAACTTATTGATGAGTCTATGACTTGATGATATTGACTTTATTATGTTGCATTCATCTATAATGAAGTATAGAGCTGAAAGACACAAAGCAGTGCTGTCGGTAAATGAAGCAGTTTAGTATACACTGACGGAGTGTAGTGTATACTGACCACAGTATTAACCGAGCAGTGTTCACTGATGCATTCTTTGTTAACCGAGCAGAATAGAATGAATTAAATGATTAGTTTAAGCTGATAGGAATGATGAGCTGGCAAGAGTATAACATCGAGGTAATAGATAATGTTTGTTACATAGATCAACAGCTGACAAAATTCAAAGAAGATCTAACGGAGAAAATTGAAATGTGTAATTGACACAAGTACTGAGAAAGTTTTAAGCGGCAAAATCTATAAATGTGATTAAGTGGCAAAATCTAATGGTGGAGAAGAAAATGATCTACTCATCTATATAAGAGAACATAATTTCTTTAGTAAGAGGCCGAAAAAGAAAAAGAAGCTACAGGAATTATGTGTGAACAAGCTTTCATGCATTCTGATCATACTAGTTAGTGAGAACCAAGCTGTAGAACAATTACCAAGCTACAAAGAGCTACTACCGATGGACAGTAAGTTGATACAGTATTAAAACTAAAGTGAAATATTGATCAGAAGGATTTGTATGGACTAAATATTGATCTGTAATCTGCAATTGAAGTTGTATTAAGGTAGGTCATTTTACTATTACATATTTAACCATTGTATACAGTTCAAATCTCTTAACCGAGTGGACTCTGAAAGTCTTATGATGTATCATTCATAGAATGAACATTGTTATCTTGTCAACCCCATAGTGAATGCTAGTTGGATGATAACTTCTAGTCTAAAATCCTCTAACAAGGTCACACCTGACAATGTGTTTGTAACCTTTAACAGGGTTGGGTCTTAACTGACCTCACTTCAGAAGAGAAGAATTTTGGGTTGCCGGTCCCAGGTGGTTTTTCCCTTTACAGGGTTTCCATGTAAAATCTTTCATGTTATGTGTTGATTGTGATCTTTGTTTGTTATCATACTTTACATGTTACATGGTAGATTTGATCGTTAAACTGTTATAAGTATTAGACTGGTAATCGGTAAAAGCACAGACAGTGAGAGTTATTATTGCTTACCGATGAGTAGAAAGTGAAGAAATTGTTTTGAATTATACATTTTGATTTGGGACACTGGATAACTGATTCACCCCCCTCTTAGTTATTCTAACAATTGGTATCAGAGCAACAAGTTGCTTGGAACAGAGTTTTAAAGGAATTAAGCATAAAGGTCTCAAGATGTATAAGAGGGAAGTACCAAAATTGAATAAAGAGAACTTCACAATATGGCAAAGCAGAATGAAGCTACACATATCTGGAATTGCGAACTCAGCACTAGAACTAATGGAGAATGGCTACATGCAACCACCCACTGGTCCCCTAACTGTTGATCAATTGAAGGATAAGCATGAACACAATGTTACTATGATGGAACTTGCTGCTGCCTGTACTGATGCTGAATTTAAAGATATCAAGACATGTACAACTACCAAAGGTATGTGGGATAAGCTAGCACAAATCTACAGTGGAGATCTGAATGTCAAAAGAGCCTGAGTTGAAAGTCTGAGAGGGAGATTTGATGATATGAGAATGAAAGAAGGTGAAAATATTGTCCAATATTCAAATAGACTCAAAGAGGTGGTACATGCTATTAGAGCATCTAATGGAGTAATTGATGATGAAACAGTGATAAGCAAGATTCTCATAACTTTGCTACCAGTTTATGTAATTAGGATTTCTGCAATTCATGAAACAAGAGCTACATCCAACCTTACTCTTGACACTCTGATTGGTAAACTTACAACCTTTGAATTAAACAACTTTGATAACAATGTTGTTCCTTCTGTTGAATTCGCTTTCATGTCTTCTCTAAAGATTGGAAAGTCTAGCAGGAATTGTAAAAATTGTGATAGTGATGACAATACTGATGATGAACTTGAAGAACTTGAAGCACTTATGGCCAGAAGATTGCCCAAAGGAAAAGGAAGGTATAGAGGCAAGCTACCTTTAGCATGCTTTAACTATAAAGAAGCCAGTCACATTGCTGCTAGATGTCCTCAGAAGAAAGATGATGATAGATCCAAAGATCGATCTGATGGAAGCTATGGAAGAAGAGTCAACAGAGGTTACTGACACAACAATAGAGACAACCGAGATGAAAAAGGCAAAAAGGTATGTTACATAGCCGAAGATATTGAAACTGAATCTGATTCTGATGATGATATAGAAGTTGTATTTGTTGCTATAAAAGATGACTCAGAAGAGGAAGAGAAACATGAAGAGATAGCCCTGATCTCTAAAGTAAGCAGAAATGATACATGGATCATAGACAGTGGCTGCACACATCATATGACCAGTAATGTAGAGAAGTTTGATCATCTTATTAAATATAATGGAGGATCTATGAGAATGGGAAATGATGCACCTTGTATGGTAAGAGGTAAAGGCTCATTGATGATCAATGACAAATTACAATGTGAAAATGCATATTGGGTAGATGGACTAAACTATAATCTGATAAGTGTGGCATAGTTGAATAATTCAGGCCACCGACTAGCTTTTGAGAGCAAAAAGGTGAAGATTTATAATGATGGAGGAAGACTTGTCAGAACTGGTACACAATCTAGAGGTAATCTATTCTATCTTGATATGGATCAGTCTTCTTGTTTGCTAATAAAGGATGAAGATGTTGGGTTGTGGCACCAAAGGTTATGCCATGTGAACTTTGACAACATGATCAAGATTAGTAGAAAGAATAGAGTTAGAGGACTGCCTAACTTAACAAAACCTGATCATGCTATGTGCCACGAATGTCAAAGAGGTAAGATGACTAAGTCTAGTTTTAAAAGCAAAGACTACTCAACAAAAAAGATACTTGAGTTGGTTCATACTGACCTATGTGGTCCTATGAGAACTCAGAGCTGTTCTGGTGATAAATATTTTATTCTTTTTGTTGATGATTATACTAGACTGATGACTATTATGTTCTTGAAAGAGAAATCTGAAGCTTTCAAAATGTTTAAATGGTATAAAGCTAAGGTAGAGAAAGAAACTGAAAAAGAAATAAAATGTTTAAGATGTGATAGAGGAGGTGAATTCATCTCTAATGAATTTACTAACTTTTGCAATGAGCATGGAATCAAGAGGCAGGTATCTGCACTGAGGACACCTCAGCAAAATGGCATTGCTGAAAGAAAGAATAGGTCTATAATTGATTGTGCTAGAACACTAATGATACAGAAGAATGTTACTCAAACATATTGGAGGGAAGCTATCAGCACAACTATATATGTTCTTAACCAAGTACAACTGAAGAAGGACTCCAATTGAACATCTTATGAACTATGGTTTGGACACAAACCTACTGTAAGTTATTTCAGAATTTTTGGAAGTAAATGCTTTATCTTGAAAGATGAAATAAATGGAAAATTTGATTCTAAAGGAGATGAAGGGATATTTTTGGGATATTCCACTATAAGTAAAGCATACAAATGTTTAAATAAGGCTACCAATAAGATTGTTGAAAGTACTAATGTTCGTGTTGATGAATTTGATGATAAGTACACTGAGGAAAGTACAAAGGAACTGAAAGACTATGGTAGATTCACTTACATTGAATATCTAGAGTATTTAACGACACCGCAGACAGTGTCAACCGGTCAGCAGGGAATCAATGTAGTACAACAAGCACCACAAACCAATGAACATGAAGAAGCTGTCGAGCAAGAAAATGACCCTAAGCAGGATGAACAAGAAAGGAGAAATCAAGTCTTGGCTAGTTTTGTCAGAAGACATCATCCTGAAACACAAATCATTGGAGACAGACATGCTGGAATGCAAGCCAGAAGCAAAACAGGACAAGGTACATGTTTAATTTGTGAATTTGAATCTAAGATTGTGAAAGTTGCATTAGAGAATGAAGAATGGGTTAATGCAATGAAGGAGGAAATAGAACAAATTGAAAAGAAAAAAACTTGGTCCTTAGTACCTCGACCAAAAGATAAGAATGTTATCGGTACTAAGTGGATATATAGGAATAAATTGAATGAAAATGGTGAAGTCACAAGAAATAAAGCTAGATTAGTATGCAAGGGATATGCACAGGAAGAAGGCATTGACTATGGTGAGACATTTGCACCTGTTGCTAGATTAGAAGGAGTTAGAATGCTACTTGCATATGCTACACATAAGAAATTCAAAGTCTATCAAATGGATGTGAAGTCAACATTTTTAAATGGTATACTTGAAGAAGAAGTCTACATTGAACAACCTAAAGGATTTGTTGATCCCGACAATAAAGACATGGTATGTAGATTACATAAAGCTTTATATGGACTAAAGCAAGCACTGAGAGCATGGTATTAAAGACTGCATACTTACTTGTTAAGCATTGGATTTGTTAGAACAAGTGAAAACAACAATTTGTATGTGAAAGGTGATACTGATGACACCATTATCATTGCTGAAATATTTGTTGATGACATTATCTTTGGAGGCTCAGATCTTGTCTACAAGGAATTTGCTAATGAAATGAAAAAGGAATTTGAAATGTCAATGTTTGAAGAACTTAAGTTCTTTCTTGGACTACAAGTGATTTAGCAGAGTGATGGGATATTCATCACACAATCTAAATACATAAAGGAAGTACTAAAGACATTTGGCATGGAAGATGCTAAACCTGTAGGAACATTGATGGCTACTAGATGTAAATTGAAAAAGGAGGATGAAACTACCAAGGTAAACTAGACACTATACCGATCGATGATTGGTAAGTTAATGTACATAGTTCACAGTAGGCCAGATATAGCACATGTTGTAGGAATTGTTGCAAGATTTTCTGCTAATCCTAGAGAATCACACATGATAGCTACAAAAAGGATCTTAAGATACTTGAAGAAAATAGAAAATTATGGATTATGGTTTTCTAAAGAAGGGAATTTTGAACTGAAAGTTTACACCGATGCTGATTGGGCTGGAAATGTGGATGATCGAAAAAGCACCATCGGAGGAGCATTTTTCTTTGGTGAAAGACTTGTAACCTGGACAAGTAAAAAGCAAGCTTGTATTTCTCAGTCTAAAGCTGAAGCAAAGTATGTTGTTGCTGCTACTAACTGTTCAAACATTGCATATATCAAACAAGTGTTGGAAGGAATGAATGAGGTAATCACTGACCCGATGATTATATACTGTGACAACACTAGTGCTATTAATATTTCAAAGAATCTTGTGATGCACTCTAAGACAAAGCATATATCTATTAAGTATCATTACTTGAGAGAACAAGTGCAAGAGAAGAAAGCTAAGTTAGAATTTGTTACATCCAAAGAACAACTTGTAGATATTTTTACAAAACCCCTACCGAAGGACACATTTGAGTACTTGAGGACTAGACTTGGGGTCTGTCCCCTGTCTATCGGTCACTAAGGTGATCTGGTTATTGCATCAGCCTACTTCTATTAGAAGATCATTCATGTTGATGTAGCATAGCTCACACTTTGAATCTTGTTCAAGGTTGTGATTAAAGTTGAGAACTTGAACCGATGAGATATCAGTATACAGAGATACAGAGGAAGTACTGAACACCATAGAGAGTTACTTGGCTACTATAGAGCTGATTGTTTATTCGGTACAATTATCTAAGGGAGAGACAATCTGAATGAGACAGAGTACTGAAGATCAGTTATAGAGAATAGAAGCAGGAACAGGAGAACTTAAAAGATCACAACTAAAGAAAGGTAAAGCTATATTACTTAATGTTGGTTCAGTAATGTAGTGATTAAACATATTAAGTCTATTTGACTTACAACATTTGTTCATAAAGTTGTAGAATGTATGTTTGGTATGTGTATGGTACATTTCATATTACTTGAGTTTCCATCAATGCCAAAGGGAGAGATTGTTGGACTACAACTGATTTAGAATCTAATTGAAGGATCTGTGATTGCAAGATCATTGAGAAGTTGCTGATTAGATATGTAATATGATTAAATTAGTATTATGTTGTCATTGATGTCAACTAGTTTGACAGCACTTATCTTGTAAGTTACCATACCAAGACATCTAAAGAAAGGTGAAAGAGATGAAGAACAGAGAAATCTACATGATAAAAGATGTACTTAACAAATGAGGATAAGGAACACATTGAGTAACTTATTAATGAGTCTATGACTTGATGATATTGACTTTATTATGTTGCATTCATCTATAATGAAGTATAGAGCTGAAAGACACAAAGCAGTGCTGTCAATAAATGAAGCATTTTAGTATACACCGACAGAGTGTAGTGTATACTGACTACAATATTAATCAAGCAGTGTTCACCGACACATTCTTTATTAACTGAGCGGAATAGAATAAATTAAATGATTAGTTTAAGCCAATAGGAATGATGAGCTGGCAAGAGTATAACATTGAGGTAATAGATAATGTTTGTTACACAGATCAATGGTTGAAAAAATTTAAAGAAGATCTAATGGAGAATATTGAAACATATTATTGACACAAGTACTGAGAAAGTTTTAAGTGGCAAAATCTATGAATGTGATTAAGCAGAAAAATCTGATGGTGGAGAAGAAAATGATCTACTCATCTATATAAGAGAACATAATTTCTTTAGTAAGAGGCCGAAAAAGAAGAAGCTACAGGAATTACGCGTGAACAAGCTTTCATGCATTCTGATCATACTGGTTAGTGAGAACCGAGCTGCAGAACAATTACTGAGCTACAAAGAGCTACTACTGACGGATAGTAAGTTGATATAGTATTAAAAGTGAAGTGAAATATTGATCAGAAGGATTTGTATGGACTAAATATTGATCTGTAAGCTACAATTAAAGTTGTATTAAGGCAGGTCATTTTACTGTTACATATTTAACCATTGTATACAGTTCAAATCTCTTAACCGAGTGGACTCTGAAAGTCTTATGATGTATCATTCATAGAATGAACATTTTTATCTTGTCAACCCCATAGAATGCTGGTTGGACGATAAATTCTAGTCTAAAATCCTCTAACAAGGTCACACCTGATAGTGTGTTTGTAACCTTTAACAGGATTGGGTCTTAACTGACCTCACTTTAGAAGAGTGAACAATTTTGGGTTGCCGGTCCCAGGTGGTTTTTCCTTTTACAGGGTTTCCATGTTAAATCTTTTGTGTTATGTGTTGATTGTGATATCTATTTGTTATCGTACTTTGCATGTTACATGGTAGATTTGATCGGTAAACTGTTATAAGTATTAGACTGGTAATCGGTAAAAGCACAGATAATGAGAGTTATTATTGCTTACCAATGAGCAGAAAGTGAAGAAATTGTTTTGAATTATACATTTTGATTTGGTACACTGGATAACTGATTCACCCCCCTCTCAGTTATTCTAACAAATCTAACTATTGTCTTTTGAGTGAGTTCTTATTCCTACTGTGAAATGTGATCTTACCTAAGGATGTGAATGATAAAGGGTCACTACGGGTAATTCACATTGGATTTAGGATGATCTCTTGACTGCTTGATGTGTTTGTTCATGCAAGGTCTATTCTGGTCATCATGACATTGATGTTATGATGCTTATAGAAATTGCTATATCAAAATGGACAAGATATTCAGGTCATCCTGGCATTTGTGCCTTGGTGCTTGTATCTAATCCAACATTCTGAAAACAAAATCAATATTCATATGTCCATGGTTGTCTCACTAGTGAGCGTTGTATTGATTCTTGTGCATACAAATCAATATTCATATGTCGATGGTTGTCTCACCAGTGGGCATTGTATTGATTCTTGAGCATACAAATCAGTATTCATATGTCTATGGTTTTATAAACTAGTGAGCATTGTATTGATTCTTGAGCATACAAATCAGTATTCATATGGCTATGGTTTTATAAACTAGTGGGCATTGTATTGATTCTTGAGCATACAAATCAGTATTCATATGTCTATGGTTTTATAAACTAGTGGGCATATGGTTTTATAAACTAGTGGGCATTGTATTAGTTTATCCAGTTACCTAAAAAAAACTCAATGATGACAAATGACCGACACATGATCAATGGCTAGGTCCTAGGTCCTAGGTTTTCATTTCATTCTTCATGTAATTTTACATTTTTCACTTTGCATGATCTCACAAATTGCTTGAACACTTAAATGATTCTTCAAAAAAAAAAATGACACAAGAGCTGAATCTCACATGAAGGTTCTTCCAACAAAACATCAAGTAGAATCCTTTTTCGGGATCAAAATCAAAATCTGAGATCATTTATATTATTCACTACTTGCATAATCAAACTTCAATCATCACAGAAATCCAGTATTCAATTTAACTGATTATCTTACATCAAACTCTCAAAATTTCAACCTAGTCAAACTTGGTCTTCAGGACCTCCAAATGATGCAGAACGCGTTCTCATACGTGTATAACAACTTCTCAAATCAATTAACATGCTTCTAAACTATAACGCTGACTTTTCTTGTCAGATTTCAACTTTAATCTTGAAGGGGGCATGGTATTACACATCATTCAAGTCTGTAAATCTAAATTTGTAATCAATCTTTCCTCAGTAATCAAGACAACAACCATGTCTAGTTGCTGATTCATCTAAAGTCCTCGTCGCTCGGGGCAAATCTATCATTGGTTGGGGCATATCAAATTCATCAAGATCCATATCAATCTGGTATCCTAAATCTATCTTGTAAATTGTATTAGCTTTTTGTAACTATTGGTTCATTAGTGTTATTTCCTTGGTTCTTCGTAACTGATGGGTTCAGGATGTGATACCAATATGATTCATACAAGGACATTGAGGTCTGGAATCAGTCACTCACTTCTTCACAATCATAAGGTTTAGAATCAGGTGTTTTGGCACTTTTTCGTAATCACTAGTTCATTGTTGATATAGCTAGCATCATCTCAATTCCTGGTCATTTTGGGCCTGGGTCGGTATCTCTTTTTCTAATCTTTCAATCTGTTTCTGTCTCAGAATTGGTTAATCTTTCAAAATAGTTTCATACATCATACACAGACTATTCTTTGAACCACTACGCTTTGCACAGTGATTCAAAGAGGGGCAAAATGTAATACCCCAAAAATGGGCTATAGGTTCATTAACCTCCTATATCGACACATCGAATGAAATTGATACAAAAGTCCTAACCTAAGGCACATCTGCACATTATTGAATCCTAATTGATTTTATCTTAAATTCTGCATCGGGGAATATTCCTAGTAATATTCCTAATTTATCATAATTATTCTTAATTTAATGATTATTTGGTGATAAATCTTATTTATCCAAAAGTTTGATTAAGATTTAATACTGCCATTTAATTATTTAATTGAATTTAATTAAATTATTCCTAAATTGTATTATTTAATTTTGACAATAAATCTAAAAATCTTATGACTAATTGATTAAATTCTTATTTAATTAATTAATGTCAGTTGTTAAATTTAATAATATAGTTTTTGAATAAAGTTTGATTTGATAATTGATTAACCCATAAATCAATTGTTTTAATTCAAAAATCAGTTAAGTTGAAAATAAATCACTTTATTTATTTAATTAATTCATAATTAATTGTGCACATTCAAAGAGTAGTTAAACTCAAAATCAAGAAATCAATGCAAGTGGTTAACTTTTGGAAACTCAACATTCTATTTTGAGTTCAAAGCTAATCTAAACTTCTAATTTGAGTTAAAAATTTGTTCTTGCATGCTTTTGCATGATTTTGTGAGTTAATTATCTCTGATTTCTTGATAACTCAAAAATCAACCTGAGTTTATCAAGAGTGATTTAAGGCTTTTCTCTTGCATCCTCAAAGCCCTGGATTTTTATAAAAACAAGGCTCATCTCTTCATAATAACAACACTTGAATTTGCACAATTACTCCGGTGAATTTGGCAATTGAAGGATTGAGCAGTTGCGACAGGCGATTTGTGAGATCTTTCATAGTTGATCATTTAGCTTTTACATAGTTTCTCATTCATAGTTTCATACTCATTCATAGTATTTTTAGATCAAATCTGCATTCCAATTTCATTCATTCTAGATTAATTTCATACAGTTTTCCATATTATTGCACAGAAAATCCAAAAATATAGCTTAATCTGCATTCATAGTCTTTCATTCTTTGCATTCAAATCCTTCGTTTCGGTGTTGCATTGTCACTGGTCTCAGTCTAATCTAAGAGTATCATACTTGCACCTACTAGAAGGCAGTAAATCACCTGGTTAGTTTAGTTTCCATTTCATTGCACGATTTTGGTTTTTGGCTAACCTCTAATGTTTTACTGAAGTGTTGTGTCTACAGCTAGGTACAAAATTCACACACACAGTAATCACATTGTCATAGTATTGAGAAGGATGACATTCAAAAATGTGATTAACATACTTATAAGATGTGGTATTGTAGTTGGCTTGATTATCACCTTTAGCATTGGAAGAACTTCCTTTCTCATGTTCGGGAAGTGGATCTTTAAAAGTCGTATGTGACTCATTTGAGGTGTGTCCATCAACACTTATTTCACCACTTTCAATCAAGTCTTGTATCGCATGTTTAAGTCTTTGACAATCATTGGTTTTGTGACCTTTACCTCTATGAAATTCATAATAATCGTTATCATTCCACCAAGAAGGGTTCACCCTAGGTTCAAAATATCTAGTTTCAAGAAGTACCATGAGTTTCTTTGTGATCAACTTCCTTAATGCAGATTCAAGAGATTCACCCAAAGGAGTAAAAGTTCCTCTATGTGGCATAAAAGGTAATCTTGAATTGTTGTTGGTATTCTGAGTTGTAGTTTGATTTTTATAAGTTGGTTTAATAGCATTGGCTTTGCTTGTGAGATTCAAAAGAGGTTGTGTTGGTTTAACATGTCGGTTATCAACAATCCCATCATTGACAATGTTCTTATTTTTGTTCCAAAATTTGGACTTGTCATTGTTGTTATTGTTGGGATTTGAATTTGAAGATCCAACATTGTCCTTGGAGTAAAGCTTAATCTCACCTTTTCTAACCATAGCTTCCTCAATTTTGATACCATTTTCAATGAGCTTGTTAAAGTTTGGAGGACATTGCAATTGCAATCTATAGCTCATTTCTTGTGTAAGGTTATGTACAAAGATATGCATCTTTTCATGTTTAGGAATTGTTCGTGGATACTTGGCAAATAATTGATGCCATCTTTGCAAAAAAGTAAGGAAAGGTTCTCCATTCTTTTTGTTGTGCATTGCAAAGATCAAGCATAGTGACTTCATGTTTGATGTATATGAATAATGAGTCACAAACTTTTCAATAAGCTCATTGAAATATTTGATACCTAGGGGTAGTTTGGAGAACCATTCCATGGCTTGTCCTCCTAAACTATGTGGAAATAGTCGCATAAGATAAGTGTCATTGTGAGCAACTTCAATGCAGGCAACACAAAACTCATGAATGTGGTCTTGTGGATCTAAATTCCCTTTGTATTTGTCAAATTTAGGTACCTTAAAATGAGGAGGGAATGGAATCATTGCTAAATGTTTATCAAAAGGATAAGGACATATATCATCTAAGGAATACTTCTTGGTTGATGATCCAGTTTGAATGTCATAGATTTGTTTTTGAAGCATCTAGATTTTTTTTAGAATGAGATCCAAAGATGGTGGAGGTCCTTGAGTGTTTGGGAAGTACTATTTTGTTTATCTTCCTTTGCTCCATGAGCATGTGTCTCTTGAGAACCACTAGGGATTTCTTGATTGTTAGTGACAGTTGGTTCTTTAAGAGTGGAGATATCAAAACACTTGGTAGTTTTTCTCCTTGTTGAGAAAGCATGAGGAAATGCATTTCCTTATCCATGTTTAAGAATCTTTCCATGACATTATAGAACCTAGCATCTTTCATAGCATCTCTTAGATCATGATCTGTTGGTTCTTGGTCTAATGTAAAAATTGAGCATTTCTTAGGTATTTCAGACCATGGGTTTTCATCATTGTTATTGCCTTCCATCTTGTTTACAGATTCTAGATCAATTAGTTTCTTGAGTTTCTGAGATCGAGTTTCAACCATAAAAGGTGAAGGATGATGTTGGGATGGAAGATTTTGATGAAATAAGTGGAATGTGTTTGATTAGATAGATGTATAAATGAACCTAAAAGTGTTGAGATAAGTGTAATAATTTGATAATCTAAGCCTATAGGAGGTATGGACCTCACTATGATGTGACAGAGAATCAAAAGATAATAACCTAGGTAATTTTGTTGATTGAGGATGATAAATCTTGATGTGGTAAACTCACAAAGATCAAAATATGATAAGCAAGGTAATGATTCAACACTAATTAGAAAATTTTGAAGATTTAAAATGATTTTGAGGATTTTTGATAAAAGAAAGATGGTGAATTTGGATGAAAATGGTCAAACTAAGGATCAAAGGTCTGTGAAAATTGAATGTTTTTCCAAAATCATACTGAAGACTATAATGGGTATCTGAAAAAGTGATTTTAAAATTTCTAGGGTCTATACAAATGCACTATGTTGTGTATGCGTAGAAACAAATGTGCAGGACAGTCATCGATATGCGCAGTAAGATCAGATGAATGTGCAACAATGTTGAATCAATGTGTAATAACAGTGATAGATGCATAGTAGTTTTGAACAGATGCGCAATAGAAAATGATAAATGCATAGTTTCTCATTTTCTTGATAGTTTGACTTGAAATTTTGGAATTTTTCTAGTTTTTTAGATGATTGTTTTTGGAAAAGTAACAATGCATACACACACACACAAAATATAAATGATTTCTAATTTGATCTAATATGAATGCACAAACAGGCTTATAATTCTTAAGGTTGGCAAGGGAAGTATCTGCTAAATCCCTACTTGGATAAAATTGAGCCACGCAAATCCATAGTGGACAGCCTAGGAACTTGGAGGCACAGGCTCCTCCTTACAGTGCACTCACTTCTCTGGCACACCAAGTTCCAAATTCAATAGGTCATTACTTCCCAAAGAATTGCTATCTCTACTATGAACCGTGAGTATTGTGGGGTGTCTTCACGGGCTTGGGTGACCCCTTGAGCCAGCAAAAAGGAGGTTTTTTGCCACTATACAAAATTATTTAGTAAGGACATCCATTCAGGTGTGAAGAACCTATCGGACTCTTCTTGATTTTCTTATCTTAATTTGATATGTATGCAATTTATTATTCCAATTTAGCCTCATAAAACAATTACAAGAAATTTCCACCAACTTCAAATATATCAATTGAAACAAATTGCATATTTTTCTGATAACATTTATCAATTCTTATTCTCATCACAACAGATTATTTAAGCATTAAATTAACATTGAAAAATTAGGCACCTGGCAAATTTTGGATTGTTGGTTTATGCACAAATCGCCCTTGAACTGTATCACAACCCACAAAGATCAAACTCATCAAAGATCAATCCTAATACAGTTCACGTGGCAGCCTCAGACAATGGCATGACTATATTGTAGCAGATTTAGGTTTCAGTAAACTGTAAACAAACCAGTTTGCATTCATGTGAGGCAAGGAGGAACAAGGTGGAACAGTTTTGAGCTCACGTAGAGCCTAGTAGCAGTAATACAGCTCCAACAGCTATCACGTGGGCTATAGTTGGGTCAAAAACTCCACAGTCCTCACGTCAAACACCAAACATCTCAAACAACTCTTCCTTATTGAATGCAATAGTCCTAAATTAAATCACAATGCCTTTCCAAACAAATTCACAGCCAGGAAAAATTGTTGGTTTCTAGATTTTAATGAATCCAATCACAAACTTAAACAATTAACATTAGTAAGGAGATCTCTGCCAATCTCTCAATTAATTATTAAACCTCAGCCATGAAACAATTTAGAACCCTTAAGAACAAATGATTCACCTATAGAAATAACTAAACCAAAAACCAACTAATTTATTAATTGTAGCATCATCAATTAATTATCAATAGATTTTCCAATAAAATCAACCTTAGCAAATTGACAAATTGAATTCTTTGAGAATAATTCAATTTTCCTGTAGAATTATAAAAAACTTCTCCAGAATCTAGTATACCTTAGCACTGGATTTAATTTCAATATCAATTCGAGCTCTCTCTTGGAAGAAGACCAAAATCGACAAATCTCAAAAGAACTCTCTCCAAAAATGAAAACCAAGCTTGAGAAACCCTAGCTTTTCCAAGCCAAGCAAAATTCTCACATAAACAATTTATCAAATCAACAATGGGTAATGAAAGTGCTTTTTTCGAAATGAATATATAAATTTTTTTGAAAAAAGCACAATTTCACTTTTTTCATTAAAAATGCTTTTAAATGATAACTTCACTTTATAACATTAAAGTTATAAAGTAATAAAGTTATTAAATTAAAATAATTTAATTTAATAATGATAACCTCTAAAACCAAAGCCATTGAATCACACTAACTGTGACAAACTCATTTCTGACACCAGAGCCTCAAATGCCAACTACCCTGCCAGAAATAACCCAATGCCGAAAATAGCCAACTGCTAAAAATAGACTTAATATAAATAGTAAGTCTCTCAAATTGGAGATTTCCTGAAACTCAATCCTAAAACATCTGATACTCTGTGCAGACACCTTGCTAATCCTGGCCATACCCAAAATACCACTTACTAAAAATATTAAGTCAACCAAATTGACCCGAGTGAAGAGAAGATCTGGTAAACTGAACCTCCAAAATGGAATCCCAACACTGGCTCCACAATCTGACCCCCTCTGAACACCTGGTTAGCTTGCGAGGGTTGCCAAACCAAGCTAATCCAAAAGTCTAAAAAACGGGGACATTACATTAGGTGGTTGTGATCAAGTCATTTTCCCAATTAAGGGGGCTCTCCCAATCCTTCCAAAGTAAGATTTTCACCTTAACAATGTAGGGACTTTAATGCACCATGTGGGTACTAGAGGAGATTTTGGTTACCACAATGAATTCACACATGTCCACTGTGAGACTAATCACAATGACATTTTTTTATATACCAGTTTGGAAGGGCTTAACTTTAGCCTATTACCGGTTGGGTCGTTGCTTGGGGTGAGTACCTCTTTTCCCACCAAAGATCACCCTCTAAAGATTATAACAATTTATCCTACACCCAAGATCCATGAATAGCGAAGGGAGAGGATACATTGTTATAATCTTGGGATTACAAATAGCTTATGAAAGCAAGACACAACAAACAAAAAACTAAGCTAAAGAAGACAAATAAAATGAAAATGCATGTTATATTTTAAGCCCAAATGAAGATTATGGTTTATTTTGCAAACCCCTAGGAACTTGCAAATAAACAGTCAATAATTTCAAAATGGGGTCTTCAGATTATGACCTACAAAATAGCCTAAAAATCTACAATAATGAACATAAACTTGTCAAAGTAGCTAGCTAAAAACTAAAATGATGAAAATAAAAATCTACAAATCAAAGTTATATATGCGCAAGAACATGTTATGGATGCACATAAATAGAAACTAAATACACATATAGTATGGATGCACTGAAGCAGTGAATGTATGCGTACTGTGATGGGATGGATGTGAAACTTTACTAGATGAGCAACAGAAATGTATGGAAGCACAGGAACAAAGAATTATTGTGTAGAGAGAATGAAAAGATAGAAAATAGAGAAGTGTCTGATGAAAGCAGAATGAATGCGCATGAGTAATGGATATATGCACAGGAATCGTGAATGGATGTGCAGAAACAACCTGTATCAATCTGCACACAGAAAAACTTAAAACAAAATGTTAAAATCATGGGGTGGACCCCATGGTGGGTGCCAAAAAATATATGAAAAATAGATGTCTAATTATTATAAGTGAAATACTAACTAATCTAAGCTAATAAATCAATGTAATTGCAACATAATGAAGATTACAAATGATCA